>JAUUDZ010064999.1:0-10177 GCA_032361705.1 Panulirus versicolor
GATCAGGGTTGATCTCTCATGTTCACACTCACAGTCAGGGTCGATCTCTCATGTTCACACTCACGATCAGGGTTGATATCTCATGTTCACACTCACAGTCAGGGTCGATCTCTCATGTTCACAATCACGATCAGGGTTGATCTCTCATGTTCACACTCACAGTCAGGGTCGATCTGTCATGTTCACACACTCACAGTCAGGGTCGATCTGTCATGCTCTAGTAATAGTCCTGCACTATCAGTTGTCCAATTGCAATGAGCATGGCCCGTTACCGTCGCCTAACGGTTTACAATTTCACAAGAAAGAGAGAGAGAGAGAGAGAGAGAGAGAGAGAGAGAGAGAGAGAGAGAGAGAGAACCGTCCGTCGCACAGTTCGTTAGCGTTGATACCCGCGCCCCGCTCACGGTCCAGATGGGCCCGCAATTCCAAATGAACTTCTTCGATTGATCGTTATATGAAGCTCCTTCAAGGTTCTCATTCCTCACCTCATGATATCATGACCAGAGTATGATAAGGCCGCTGTCTCATGATATCATGACTAGAGCAGAGTAGGATCACACCGTTCTGCCTCGCTTTAAGTTGCATGGTAAGTATCGTGAGTTTTCCTTCAAAAAAAAAACAGACATGACTGCGGTCAGGGATTGCGTGCGGTTAACAAATCTGGCTCAGCAAATCCTCGACTGGTAAGTAATTCGTTCTGTCCTCAGTGATGAGAGACATGGATATGTGGGGTTGAACATTACTCAAGCTCCTTTTACGTAATTCTCTTTGCGCTATAATTAGCTTTAGTATTTTTTGTCACTTTTCAAAAGTACTGCAAAGAAAATGAGCGTGATTTTTGTTACAATATGCATGTGGAGGCTTTACAACTAACAAAGAATATCAAAACTTTAAACAGTGTGTGTGTGTGATAAAATGATCCTTCACCAACATCGGCTGAAAAGCCATCGACTCAGGTAAGCCATCGACCTGACCACATTCAGTATGTTAGTCTTGTGTGGAAAGATATATATAACATTAGGCTGGTGGAGGAAAGAGGAGAGTGTCATTCGGTTATCCTATGGTGTGGAGGGGAGCTGCACACCCCGACGGCTGCCTACTACTGAGAGCCATAATTTGTCTGGATATAACGAAGATAAAGAAGCGAACGTCGAATACCCCAGTCTCCTCTCTGCTGCGCGACCTGTGTCGCATTCTAGACACATTTCTGTACCAGAACCACGCCCTAACTTCTAAGGAAGGAATCCGTGTTGGATTCAGCCGATGTAACGTAAAGTGAGACTTGACGCCCTTGTGATAATGGTAATTACAGTCCAGGTGTAAATCACTCACCGAATTTGATCTATTGAGTTGAATAAGTGTGTGTGTGTGTGTGTGTGTGTGTGTGTGTGTGTGTGTGTTCTTACCGAACGCATCTGTTGAATTCCTTGGATCAAGGCTGAAAGAATGAAACTTATCTGCTCCACCAACAATTTTCTCTACGTAGGAAATCAAGTAGTGAAGTTTAAGCTTAAAAAAAAGTGAATGTCTAATGTGCTGAAACAACTCACACCTTATTAATATAATTGGCAAATGATAACCTCATGATGATTGAAGACTTGTCATAATTTCTCCCCAGCAAGGACTAATAGTAGCATTGCCTATACAACAGACACGACAGTACCTCTCTACCTGCTGACCATTCAGTTTACATGAATGAAACCTATGAAAATCTCGCGACTCTCCCATACACGTGCAACGACGGTGAACACAAACGACAATATTAGTGGTGAGCAAAACAAAAAAAATCCATCAGCTTCTCTCGGAAGAACATCTAGGGAAGCTGGCAAGCTTAACCATGTTTCCTATACACATGCGACACCAGAGGCAAGACTCCAACATTACGACAGAGAAGACTGGCCCACGAGAGAACAGTTCTCCCCAGGACGTCTGGACACTGGGGCAGATCCACGTGTCGAGGTAGACAATGTCCTGTTCTCACAGATTCACCCAAACTTGGCCAGATGCAACAATTTCGTAAGAAGCCGAGACAAAATCAGCCTTGCCTCAAAATTCCCACAAAGATGGTGTGCGTCACGCAAAATAAGTTATATTTCCAACCCCAAAATACGACCGTTCAGTGTGACATGTATCGTGAGGAGTGTTCGAACAGCCGTGTAAAAGATACCCCCTGAGGCAACAAGGAGTCTGGTTACCACGAGGATGTTTTATGACGTTCTTAGTTTGGGCTGTAACTTGGACCTGGCGCTTTGAAAACGAAATTGAAGAGATGACAGAGTAGAAGAAAAAAGATCTCTTCACAAAAATTAATAAGCTGGACTTGCATTCTTGAGAAGTTGAAACATTGAATAAACATGTTTTCAGTGTATATTTTCTCCCTGTGATCATGTATGTGAGGAGAACATTCTGAACGTGTTATTTACCTTACATTCCATAGCGGCAAGTTTCAACACTATTCGTGTATACGACGCAGGCATCGGTACATGTAACTGAAAAAAAACAACAAAACCTATGTAGCATTAAAGTCACCGCTAGAATTAGTTAAGAACACAAATTTTCGTTATTTTCCCCTCTTAACTTTTTCACACACAATGTAATCATTGCATCACGATGCGAAACAAGAGAGCAAAAGTCTCCGTATCCCAACCCAGATTACTTTTATGTGTAAATGTTCTTTCTTATACAAAGGAAAGAGATATGAAGAGGGAAAATGGAAATTCAACTTTCATGGCCATGCTAATTCTACTCCACAAGGACCCGAGCTAATCTTGGGTTACAGCGAAGGGACAATTGGTCACACTGAGGAGCCAGAGCCACAATGAGATATGAGACTCGACCATGGGTGAGATTGTGGTATGGCCACAGTGTGGTACACGAGTCCGCTTTGTGTGGAATTGTGGAATGGCCACAGTGAGGGACCTGGGTATGCTCTGGGTGGAACTGTGGAATGGCCAGAGTGAGGGATGATAAAAACTATGAACCAGCCTGAATAGTGGCTACAATGAGGGGTCCAGAGTCTGCCAGGGGTGGTACTGTGGAGTGGCCACAGTGAGGGACCAGAGTTCACCTAGGATGGGACTGAAAATTGTGTGGCTACAGTTTGTACTCCACCTTTTTTTTCTCCCTTCGTCTAGTTGGAAAATTATCAGCGATTGCAGCCGGTTCAGGATACGTATATATAAAAAGACAAATACACTCGAACTTCAAATACACTTATTGTCTTCAGCCTCTCAAACATAACAAAAAAATCTCAGGAATCCAGGATATCAAAAGTTTGTTCAAAGGTCATGTGAGAAATATATGTTAGGAATACATTGTTGTGATGTCGCAGTCCTTGTTAGAGCCAGCAGAATCTGTTGACGATTCGGACGGACAAGCTCTCCAAATAAGCAGCGACCGGCAGGATGAGAAGGAAATACATTTTCCGCGGAATTCCTTGTCCAAGAAGGAGTAAACAGACTTGAAACTCTCTCTGGGTCTGTCTTATAGAGGGTATCTGTCCCTGGCTGAACCTTAAACTACAGTCTGGATCTTGTTTGTTACTGATGGTCTGGCTGTCGATGCTGAATAGGACATACATAATATATCCTCGTCTTACCCTCGACCCAACATAAACATTGGAAGCGGAATCCACATGCCGCAATGGGGAGGAAAAGGACCTCCTCCTTCATAATGAACCTTGAATTAATCATTCACAAATCATTCCCAAATTGCTAAATGTTACCGTGACATGTTCTACTTGCATAAAAAAATCCTTAAGTCATTGTTAACTATTGTTGAAGAGTAGCACTTGAATCGTAATGACACACTGACGACAACTTCCCTGCCGCCTGGTTAAAGTATGATTATACATATGCCGTGTAATCACCAAACGGACCCAGAGAGGAACGGAAAAGAAAATGTGTATACCCCTAAGCTGAGGTGCATGAAAAGCCACGAAAAGCTGATCCAAAATTCATTACTTGTATTTTCAGTACGAAATACTAGTCGCTCATTCTTCGTTATCCATTACCTTTATGGTGCAGGAATCTGCACTGTGTTCTGTCTGTGTTATTATAGTAAGAGACTCAATTTACAGACCAAAACCAGATCCTCAAGCGAAGAGCTGAAAGAATTACGTTCGGGCTCAAAGCGGTCTTCCTGTCTGACTGAATAGAAAAGATAAAGAAAAAACATGCGAGATCACCTGATTACTGTAGTATAAAATGAAATCAGGGAAAGAAAGGTCAGCCAAAAACTGAACACTGTGTGATCTGTTAAAACCAGAAAACAGGGTTTCCTTCGTGGCTGTGCTCATGCGAAGCCGCCCGACAACCGAGCGCCAGTGTGACGGCAGCTCTCAGTGTTCAGTGATCTGGCTCACGCTGAAAAGAATATCTGAAGTGACTATCTTGCCGAGTATTGCACATCTTCATCACGACTAAGGAAGGGAGTAAACATTATCTATATTAGAATATCTTATGGAAAACTGTTGTAACAAAAGCTAAACCTCTGAAAAAAGTTTTATTGTATTTATGCTACGATAAAAAGATTCGTCCTTTTTTCCTAAGTGAAATAAAAACGAAAAATATGGAATACAATCAAACAAGGCTTCAGTGTAATGCCATCAGGCGTCATTAACTTTACATAAAGAGCACATTTATGTCACTTATGATTATCAATTTCGTTGATGTCCCTTTTGAACGAGCACTATCGTTTTTGTTTTTGTTTTTTTTGTCGTTGGATGCGGCAACGAATTACGGAAGAGTTCCTTGTGTGAAACAATGCCAATACTTATCTGAACATTATGACTATTATCTTCAACATCAACAGTAGAGTCGCTGTAGAACTAACAGGGTGCCATCTCAATTAGCAGGTTTGTTTTCAAATACTCACTCTGCTTACCCGTTGTCATTCTTTTCAAGAGATGCCTAGAAAACGGGTTTCGTGCAACAAAGACACACAGAAAAAGATTTGTTTGCTACTTCAGAGTAGTTGGCGGATGTCGCTGGAATATATATACATAATCAGGTTGTACATTCTAATGGTGGTACCAGAAAATTTTACAACCATTTTTTTTTTTTTTCAAATTTCTCCTCTCATCTCCCATTCCTAAACTGAGATCTACAGCCCAAAATGATCCTTGGGGATAAATATATACCCTTTATAACCATCCAAAATTATGGACATATACGGAAATGGATCGATGAGACAACAAAATTGGGGCGGGTACGTTGGCTTACTGTAATCTTGTCAATTACATTATTTTTGATGACTCATTCTCGATATTCCTTACTGTAAAGTCCTTACGAATGTCACTAAATTTTTTTTTGCAATTAAATTAAGGAGGTTGGCAAGGCTGAGGATGAAGGAGAAGTCACGTACGAGAGAGAAAAAAAAAATTCAAATTTTCAAGTAACATATTTTCATTACTTTTGGCATGACTGTCTTCAAGAATAACTCACTATACCAACATGATCCGACATACTAAATCTAATGAATTAAAAAATAATCATGATGAGGTGAGATTTTGAACCAGGACAGTGCGAAGGGGACTATATTAACAGATATTGATAAACCAAACTAAATAACACTAGATTAATCTCTTAGCTCCCAGAGCAGCGTGGAAAGACTGACACAAACAAATCGAGGGGGGGTCACGAAGAGGTCATTCGCGGTCAGTCACCATTCGAGTAAACTGCTGTTGATGATGGTTGATAACTTGTAAGGTCATCTGTGTGGCTTTCCGGCTCATGTATGACATGGTATTCCATGGCTTTGCTTGCATGCAAGTGGCTCTATGTATGAGGACGAGGCATCTGCATACTGTTTGTTATACCAGTTCAAATGGGTTACGGTGGCCCGACACCCTGCCCTCGACCAGATTTTATTGGCATTTTAGACGCATCTCATTAATTCTACCAGTTCAGCCGGTGTAAGGTCGCCCAAAACCCTGTATTCGACCAGACATCATTTGCAATTCAAATGGAGAGCACATTTCGTCTGTGTATTCCGTGGAAAATCTTATTTAATCATTACAAAAGGCAATAATCAGAAACCATGACTACCAGAACTGACACACTCACACATACGCATATATGGCACATGCTGGTGTGTGTGTGTGTGTGTGTGTGTGTGTGTGTGTGTATGTGTACGGGGCAACACTGGAGTGTAACTCTCTCCTTGTACGACACAACTAATAATCCCATATAGAAATCACACACACCACTGTCCACTACAAAATACAGAAACGATGGAGCCGACCAACGTCTTAAACATGTCACTGCTCCCAGCCATACACTCATTCCCATGACCTCCTGCATATTCAATGAAAGTAAGATGCAGCCAACAGCTCTAAGGCTATACTGTTGGGATTACAGTCTCATCAAAGAAATACTCACTCCAAAGGAGTCTACATTTCCACGCGTTCTATGCTCCTGCGTAGCCTTGGGCTGCAGGAGCCTTTAGAAAGACCTTGGGTGTCACCAAGGCTCTTTCAGCGATACTGGTATTGAGGTATTTATAAGTAAATGAAGAAGTGGATTGGAACTCCCTCCACGAGATCCTACACCTACACAAGAGGAAGACCGAACACAAATTCGCACATAATAGCATCATTCATCATCTGCAGCGACTCAGATGACAGTTAAGGTGAACGACCATTTTTCGAACTCTTTCTCAATTCATTCATCCCTTCGCGTGGATCTACAGACTACAAGGACAAGACAGAATACTATTGTACTCCACCTTTGCCTCTCTATCGGTTTTGTGAGTTATGACTGGATATTTCAGAACGACAGAAATGTCATTAGTTTGCCCTCTTCTACCTATCTATTCCTATCTTCGCCTCTATATCATCTCGACCCACTTAGGGAGGAGATAAGATATCAGACTGGCTTTATTGAGACAGTATCAAAAATGAGTCATCTTATATATCTAACATATTTGATAAAATTGCTCTAAACACGCACTTCTCCCTTTCACGAGAGTTTTCTGAACGCCTCATTTCGCTGTTATTGTAGGGTGTAAATAGATAGCTTAAACAGTAAAGGTCCTTCTGCATCCCCAGTGAGCAAAATAGACTCAGCAATGTTCGAGAGCTCAAGGATGGTTTAACTGGGCCTCCCTTCGACTAGATTTCAAGTCGTACCCTCCGCGTAACGACAGAACTATTGGAAGACTGATTGTAAGATTTCCCTGCCCTACAATCTAACTGTACATCAGGGTTAGAAGTGTTCCATAGATATCCACCAAGCACTCTGAAGCGACAAACATATTTTGTAGATGGATCTGAGTGCTACACTTTTGGGTCCACCTTGGTTCTTGATCTATCGTCAATGAACATAATAATGGCCAAGTCATTGGTGATCATACTTTAGAGTTGGAATTCTTAAGAGTGAATGGCTCGTAGGATACTCTAACAACCTTGAAAAACATCTGCAATGGTGGAGCAAATTCCTGGGAATAACAGCCCATCAACACAACGAGAAAAAGAGGAAATACGAAAGGTGGCAATAGTCGCTGTATATATACAAATGCTCTTTACGGCTCACAGTGCCAGCTTGGATAATGCTCTCTCGTCATTAGCGGCGAGAGCACATCGGGAGGCATCAAAGTCCTCTGCAGATGCATAAAGAGTCTGGCCTAAAGTTGCTATCCCGATAGAAGAAGAGGACCTGACGTATCACAGTCTATCAGAACCCCTTTATGATGCTGGGGATGGAGAATACGGGCATTCTCCATTGGGTTCCTTCCTTTTTCCATTTTTTTGGGCAGATAATCACTCAAACACAAATACGGATGTCAACTGTAGCTATTTATATGTAGAGTGGTGCTAATTATGCCAGCCAGTTCTCGGTAGATGCGTTCTCTCTCTCTCTCTCTCTCTCTCTCTCTCTCTCTCTCTCTCTCCTTAGGGTACGTTCCGAAGCTGTGTCAGCCTAGCATGAGAATGGATGCAGCCTCCCACTTAGTGATTCCTCGAATTGTGGCTTCCCGTTTGGACTCAAGTCCTAAAGCAGCCAACCCCTGGCAAATGTGGCCTACCTCTTTGTGATCACATTCCCGGATGTAACTACCACATCGAAAGCGTTGCCGAGAAAGGAGGTCTTTGATGACGAACATAATCATTCCGTCTGGGATGATGGGACAACGACCTTCTGCGAAGAGGTACATGAAAAACCAGCTTCATACAAGCAGGGTTGAAGAAAATCACCATATCTGACCATTTCTTGTGGAGCTTCTATCACCATATTTCACCATTTCCTGTAGTGCTGTTATCACTATATTTAACCATTTCCTGTAGTGCTATTATCTCTATATTAACCATTTCTTGTGGAGCTTCTATCACCATATTTCACCATTTCCTGTAGTGCTGTTATCACTATAATCAACCATTTCTTGTGGTGCTTCTATCATCATATTTAGCCACTTCCTGTAGTGCTGTTATCACTATATTCAACCATTTCCAGTGGTGCTTCTATCACTATATCATCTTGAAGGGATAACAAGGATTTCTATTCCGGAATCTCCCTCGTTTACGCTGGAGTGAAATCTAGGTTACAAGTCCTGAGAAATTTGGTTGAAGTGTAGTGTTCATCCCGATGATGTGCAAAGTTATGGCCACCTTCGTGTCCCTCTTTCCTTAAACGAGGCGTAAAAAGTCTTGAAAAACGATGCTCATTTCTCAGTAAATCGTTTACCACCATATATTTACCACAGACGCGACTTTTAGAATCATTAAATGCTGACTTAATTAACTGGAATATCAATATATCTCTGCCTTTCCAGGTTGTACTAATTAACACGTCTCTGTGGTTATAAGGGCTGAAATACATCTTGATTGTTCGAAGTGAAACAGTTCTTGATATTAGAAATACGTTTCAGATGAGTTCAAGTGCAAAAATAGAGGGAGATATACATCCAGATCTCAATTTATCATCCATATAACTCAAAAACGCGGTCTTCTAAAAAAAACAACGTGTTCTTACATGCCACTTCTTTTTTGAGATTATATTCTTAACGAATTCATATTTCGGCTGAAACGTTGTCTACATCCTGGGTACGAGGCTACAAGCATCCACAGTATATGATTCCTTCACCAACCCATCTATCCCTCCACACTAAGCGTCCCGTGTGTGTATGTGTGTGTGTGTGTGTGTGCGTGTGTGTGTGTGTGTGTGTGTGTGTGTCCCCTCATTCGCCAGCACCCCTGAGGTTTCCTCGCCTCACGACAACGCGAGAAAAAAATAGATGAAGATCGTGTTTCCACTCCTCTGGCACTTCGTGAGCGAGGTAATCCTTACTGGCACCTTCATCAAACACTTATTGTCGAGCCATATGACCTGAAAGAACTCTGATTCGCGTCTTGAAAAGACCCTTCAAAGAAACCTTGAAGATATTTTACCGATATAAAGAACGTATCACAGACGACACATCCGCTGCAAAATATTTTTCCTGTGTTCAGCGTGGAGGAAAATGTTAAGAGATATTCTATTCAGATTCAAAATTCCCCCTCAAATATGATATTCACTTTCCAAGTATTCAAAATCCAATCTGCAGATTCTCGCTCTAAATCCTAAACCTTTTATATAAAAGTGTCTCACGTAATTTAAATTAATCACAATGAGGTAGAATATGGTAAAGGATCTAAATGTCTTGACTGACCAGACGTCACCATTCGCTACGTAAAGCTTGTAAACTATATAAACTAAATCCTCGGAAAGGACTGAAAACCATTCGTTTTTTCAGCAGCCCAACAAGTCATTGCCATACAATAATCGTCGTTGTCTCATCACTCAGCTTAGACATGTGCAACTACAAGGTAACCAACTTAGTTACAAAAAAGAGAAATGAGAATCGTAAATCCGTACAAATAGCACTGATCCTGATATCACGCTGTACTGTATTGCAGATCAATTCAGTAACGTTACAAATCTGTGCTATATTCTCAGTGCTATATTAATACGATATCTCTATTGGCGTTACCAAAGTCCTTTGGCATGGCTGTATCATTGGGAATATAGTCTCGGCAAATAACTTCATAATCTAAAGGAGTCTGCATTTCCTTGCAACTGAAAGTACCGCAGCCTTGTGCTGCAAGAGCCTTTAGAAATATACTTTGTCGCTGTCTCCCGCTTTAGCGAGGTAGCGCAAGGAAACAGACGAAAGGATGGCCCAACCCACCCACATACACATG
>JAUUDZ010065021.1:0-10176 GCA_032361705.1 Panulirus versicolor
ATACGAATGGGTGATGTTTTGAGCACAGCTAAGCAGAGAAAAATCCTTCATAACAAGTTACTTACCTGAAAATCAAGAATATTTACGTCTCTTCCTTTTACCTAAGAAGGTGGAGCCGAATCTTCACACTAACACTAAGAATATATCCCTCGTAAGCAGACACCACACAGACACCTCTCACAAGACAGGGGAACAAACGCTGTGCGATGCACACCACAACACCACGGCCGATCACGGCAGCTGTGGTGGCTTGGCTCTGAGCAACATCTTCCCAACGGAATTGCCATCTTGCCTCGCATGCCTGGCTGTCATGCTGAGAGTGGCCGTTATATCAACCATTTTCAATTGCTATTTTCTGAGGTTCAGTCACACATACACACTAACATACCTGCACCTCCTGTGCTACATGACACCTGGGGTACAGGTGTGTGTTAAGATACTGTTATGTATACAAGACTAGGATATGAAATAACAAGTGTTTAAATTCCCTCTTATATGAAGAATATATTCACTGTAGTGCATTCACATGAAGATGATATGTTAGGTAATCAATGTTCACTATTGAGTGAGAATAGAAAACTATCTCATCCTTCTGTCTTGTAATATCTATTTTTCTTATGACAAAAAAGATTACCTCCTAACTCTTACTCTTCCCATAATACAATGATAATCACATAGTACACAGGTCGATTGATATCTTGTGTGACAAATGTCTCACTGGAAGTGCATGTACATCACAATGTGCAAAACTGGTAACAAGAATGTAAGGATAGTACATTTATCAAGTACAAGATATTCTGGGGTACTGATATTATTCATTACAGATGGAATATTATGGTATGATCAGTGTGTCTTCATTACAAATGGGAAGCCATTTGCCACTGCACTGCAACAAGAATGGTACCGGGAGTGAATGAAATGAGTTACCAAGAGAGGAAGGAAGTCCTCAATCTGTGAAAGACAAGAGGAGACGCGATACATGTTACCACAGCTTACACAAGATCAGCAGACGCCTTACATTCGCTGTCGCTCGATTCAGATTGGGTCACACACACACATACACACACACACACACACACACACACACACACACACACACACACATACACTCACACACACTCACTGGTATCTGCCCCTTCTATTGAGAATGAAATGGTAGATCATGAATTTTCCCACAAGCCTCACTCTCACATTGCCTAGCAAAGTCCATGAATTTAGGAATAGATTCCACCATACAATACGTGTGTAAGCTCCTCATTTGTGATGTTTTTTTTCAAAATACATGAGATGTATCCTGACATGGCCTGTTGTATACAGTCGGCTTGTCATACATGTACCATATTCTGAAATTCAGTCTTTTATGTATTCTTTATTGCCTGTTGCACCACCGCCTTCGAATGCAATAATGATAGATTCCCAGTTTCTTGCAACAAAAGTGAAAGCCTCCATGTTGTATGTCATAGGTGATAGAGAAAGGATTAAAATTCTACCTTCATCAAATGGAGAAATATCTGTTAAGATGATCCGTCACTGACGCCATCCATTGTGGTACACAATTACTGGATACATAAATCAACAGAATAATCCATATGATGTTATGACAACATGTATCTATTGCATCTGATGCGTCATATTTCATATCTATGATATATATTGATTACACAAATTAATCAGTCTATCTAATTCAGCCCTTAAGTTAGATATGGTTTCTAAGTTTCATACTATCATTCATTTTTAAAACCACGGATGAATGAAAAGAAAACAGTAAAGTTGTCTTTAAGCTGTTGATCACATTTGACTAAATCAAAATCGCATTGAAAAATCGAAAATACATCCTGTTATATGTTTGTTCATAACATGGTCCTAGTGTGTTCGCGACTATTCTCGCCTTCTTACAGTACAATTACTTTGTGGGCGAGATCGTTTGGACTCATGCAATAACTTCCCATATTTTTTGAAATAAGTTTTTGGAGATTCGATTGACTGATAAATCTTACCTGAAAAGCCCTAAGATGTTGCAACAACGGTCTGTACAATGTTTGATGACCTAGTGATGGCACACGGAACAGGGGAAAACTTATCTCTGTGGTTAGTATCATCTAATATATCAAGAAGGTTATATCAAAAGACTCAATTGTGCGATCAAGGGTAGTTCTGACTTAGGGATTATAAGTAGAGAAAAGATTTTGAAACATGATGGAGGAGATGATGGAATATCCAAGTTACCCAATTAAGTTTTCTTTAACTAAAAAAGAAAATATATTTCAATGGGAAACTCCTAAAAATATATTACATTTATTTTATGACATTATTTAAGCATCAAGATGAGAAATGCTGAGTTTAACAAGTACTGCAATGATAAAGAAAGCTTTGATAAAGGAAACCTGTTCATCTGTCCTATACTTCTTGAAGAGAAAAGGCATATAACACCAGGTTGCCCCAATAGCATAGCAGATATACACATTTGTTGTGGTATATCAGAACATGTAATGTTCACATTTAAATCGATCTAAACAATCTAACAGCTGCGCACCTAAGAATCGAACCCAGGGTGCAGATGACATACCACTGAGCCACCGATGGAATAAAAACTGCCTCTCTGGAGGCACTGTTTACAGTCCAGTGGTCGGCCCACTCACTATGGGCCGGTGGAGTGCGACAGACCGCCCACTCCCTGATCCTGAGGACAATGCAGATCGACTCGTGGGCATCATGGTAATGGCTGTATATTAGGACATGTAATGTTCACGTGTAAATCAGTCGAAGCAATATTACCACTGCGCACCGGAGAGTCGAACCCAGGCAACAAAAAACAACATAAGTTCCTATTGGTGGTTTAGTGGTTCGCTGAACGCCAATGTTCCCACAGAGATGATGGGAAGACTCTATACGAGGTTGAAGAGGAGATGACCTTGGAGTGAGCATAGATAACGATAACGATAAGAGATCAACAAAGCAAATTATCAAAGTTACCCAAAAAGCTAAGTGTTATGACCTCTATAAAGAAGGGTTTTACACTCGGACAGAAAAGTATCTTAGATACTGTATAATGTATTCATACGTCTACACTTTGTATACTATGTACAAGCTTGATTACCTTACTACAAGAAACAGGTGTTACTCATTTAAGAAACTCTCCAGGGTAGAGGCACACTATTTCTTGTCCGGCTACAACACAAAAGTTATGAGAGGAGGTTAAAGATCCGAAAGTTACAATCACTAGAGAAGAGAGAAAAGAGGAGGTCTGAGAGTGATATAAAGTGTTGACAAGTAAAGAGGAAATGAACAGAGGTCTACTTCAAACCCGCTACATCGCAACCTTTGAAAGTCTGGCTTGCAGATGAGGTAAAATGTTCTCAGTTCCTTAGTCCCTTTAATGACACGACTCATTTCATTTGTGCCCCCATCGTGTCATTCATAAACCCGTCTACTGTTAACCTTTCCCCATTTTTATGACTGCATTTTTCATGGTTAATTTCACAAGCCATTTGTTTGACCGCTTCCAATTTTTTCTAGGTTTCATTGCATCGTTTCGCAGCCTCTGTCGCTTCGCATTTCTACCATAATCACGGCATCATTAGCAAACACATTCAGGCATGATTCCGCCTCCTTCGGCAAATCCATTTCCTAGATCGGGAGTACCAATAATCCCTTCCACCTTATGAGTCAAAATCACCTCACAACAAGGCTGTAGCCACAGAGGTAGATACACTTGTTTGGTTGGTTAATCGGGTTCTAGCTGGGCCTATCAACTGCCAGGGTCATTAAGGCCGACAACGTCAAGCTTCATCAACCAGACGAAATTTCTTAAAAATCTTCAGATTTTGAAAATAATCTTAAGACCACATACACTCTCACTATGTATGTGGCTCTTACACAATCTCACTACAGTTATAGCCATACTGTAAATCTTTAAAACTGGGGAGAAATGACCGCTTGAGCAAGACCCGTCAAGGTTTTGCACGTTAAGATGAATTGCTTTCTTCTCGTGTATCTAATCGATATCCTAACCTGCCCCTCCTACTTTTCCTCCACTTTGTTTGTCTTTATTTGCAACTCTACTTATAGAGTTCTGCTTACTTATAGTAGAACAATAGAACATTTGACGAAACCTTGATTAATTCTGGAGGTTTAACTAGTCTAGAAAGATAGTTTTGCAGTATCTTTAAAGACTCTTATACAAGAAATGATTAGAATGTAGTTAACAAAGAGCTATTTTCATCTTCTCTCTGTCATATGGTGTAAGAAAAAGTAAACTCGCCCACTGCCCCTTTGTTTGTATGTTCGCAAAGCTTATATAAGTGGTTAGTACTTTTCGATGCTATTTTTGTGATACGGAGGGTATACTTTACACTCGTGTTGCCCCGCCTCTTAACCTTGCATATACGTACTATGTTTTTACCGCAATGTGTGCACACACACACACACACACACACACACACACACACACACAACCCTAAGCCACGTATCCATCTATCGACCAGTCCCGATGGGGAGGATGAACAGCTGGTATTGGCTGTTGTCGACAGCCATAACTAGAATTCGAAGCCATGTGGGCCCAAGCTGACTCATAGTCAGTAACGCTAACCATTACACGACGGAGGCCCGTGTGTGTGTCATCACCATTGTAAATACTATTTGTGTGTTACGGGAAGAGTGTTTTACACTCGTGTTGCCCCTTGTGTGTATACCTACCTATCTGTGCGTCCTGAGCGGGAGGGGAATATTACACTCGTGTGTGTGTGTGTGTTTTAAGACACCTCCCTACACACACATACACAATCATGTCGTTAGCAACTCTTCACAGTAGGCAGAAGGTTCAACAATCACCCACACACAACACTGGCCAATGATTCATGTCTATTCTCAGGTAACGAACCCCCAACACTTTTGTTTTCTATTTACGGAGCAGCTACGTGGGTGCGGCTCCTTCTTTGTTTTTTATCATTATTGACTTCCTAATGGTTGAGTTATTTTGGTCTGGTACATGTCTTGTGTGGAACGTCGTTGCGTTTTCTGTCGTGGGTGTTGGTCTATGAATAATTCTCTTGTCCTTATACATTTGTTAGAACATGATTACTCAATTTCCAAAACGTTAATGCATTAACGGTACATAAGAAAAAAAAATTTGGTCAGGAAAATTTTCATTTTATAAAAGGATAGAGATAAATCAATCAATCTATATTCAATAATCATTGATGATTTGACCTCGTGATTTCAAAGCTTCGTTCTCAAGTTGTCTTGTGTCATAGATACTTTTCGTACCCACACTGCAGTGGTGGGTTCCTTTGGTTCGCCCATGCCCAAAAAGCTCCCCTGTATACTCCGATGTTGCAAGAATCACTTTCTTCCTGCAGTGTTATGAGTGATGGGATTTTGCACTTCTCGCGACCACTTTAGTCGCTAAACAAATATTTTCAGTCCCGGTAGCGCCATCTTTTATGCGTGAGTGATAACAGCGTCTGCCTTGCTGATCGCCTTACCCCTTACATAATTTACGAGAAGCCCACGGCAGCGGCGCCTCCTCCTCCCGTCTTGATAGTCAGGTGTGAGGGAGGAACTTCCTTGCCTTGCTTACCAGACTCGTCTTCACCAACGAAGAAAACGATTATGATGAATATACTCCCCGAAGCTGCGCACCTGCACGTGTTCAGTCTATGTGTATATTATTTATAATGACGGGCCATTTCTATAGTGGAAATGCTCTTGGGTCAGACGCACACAGAGATTGTATGTGGTCTTTGAATTATCTTCACCACATGAAGAAGGTGTTAAAGATTTTTCGTTTGGTGGATGTAACTTACGTTGACGGCCTTAATGACCCTGGCAGTTGGTAGACCTAATAACCAAGGGTCATTTATGCAGTGAGAACCCTTATAGTCTTAGAATTATCTTGAATGTAAGGTTATTTTGTCCGATGGCAATAACATGACATTGACGGCCTTAATGACACCAGAAGTTGACAGGTCTAAAGCTCAAATAACCGACCAACCAAAAGTCTTACATATTTTTCTACTGTGAATGTTTTCCTGAGGGTGTACCTTTCTCTGGTCTTCATCCTAACCTAGCTGGCAACGCCATCGTCTCTGGACGCTATAGACAGTGATATTTACCTCAAATTGTGGCTCATGTCCTTCGTTCTAGACGGTTATAAACAGAAGAGCCTATGAGAACCAAGATGGAAGACATTAGCATCACGTTGACCCCCTTAATGACAACTGAACGGCCATAAACCCAGAATAACAGCCTACATCGTTACAACGTTAGAACACCTGTGATCTATTATGTTCTCGTTTTCTAACTTCAGCTTATTGCTCACTCAAGAACCCTAGAAGAAACCCTACTTATGTTCATCGACTCTCACGACCGATCCATTCAGTCAACATTCAAGAACGATATTCATCGTTTTGTCCCCACCTAACTATTCCTGGTCATATCAATGGATCAGTGACATAATTTCTAGATGCCAGAGATACAGAAAATGGGGTACGAGACCTTCATAGATGTATCGCGTAGAAAGCTGAGTATTAGATGGAGTCATTGATACAATTCTGGGATAATTGATACAAATGTAAGAAACTGTAGAAAGAGAACATTAAAGCATTCTGTATAAGATTAGGGATGAAATTTGGGCAAAGCGGAAGACTGAAGATAATGCAAGAGAGAGAGAGAGAGAGAGAGAGAGAGAGAGAGAGAGAGAGAGAGAGAGAGAGAGAGAGATGAAACATCATTTGAGAACATATGTGGACCTAGAAAAAGGAAAAAACACATCAAAATGAAAATGAAATGAGCAAGCAAAACAAAATAATCTCCCAGGCTTAAAGGTAAACTCCTTTTAGAAAATAATGTGGAAGATGGAGTTTGGACGAAATGTGCAAAAGTGGAGTAGGGATAAGTGGAAGACTAAGAACCAAGCGGCTCCGACAGTTCGTGCCACAAACGGCGTTTAGCCGAGTCCCCCATAAAAAGAAAAAAGAAAACGAGAATGCTGGCTATGTTGGAAGCAGACAGGAGAACTTAAGAGCTTTAGGTGTCTCTTGCAACAGTGGTTTTCCCTTGTTACTTTCATTTTTATCTTCAGTTATCGGCTATATTTATTTTTTCTTCTTACAGTCACTCTTCTTGTTATCCTCGTACGTTTTCGTTTTTCCCTCTTGAACTACGTCATTTTGGCACTGATGGTTATCTTTATGGGTACTTCGGTCTCCAGTTGAGACCCTAGCGCAGAGCGTTGGGCACAAACGGAAATTTTTATATGTAATTTTACATACCTGAAGGACTCAAATGTGAAATTTCTTAAGAATCTAACAGATAGTCATTTAAGTAAATTTTCCTAATAGATTGAAAGAAACTTACACAAGAATCTTGGAGTTAACATTATAATATTACAACGGTGTAAAATCCGCAGTATGCTAATACTTATCATGTGACGAAGATATTCTTTAATGTTATCTGAATGACACGGGTAACTGAGGCCCTAGTATCTCTGTTTATTCCATTCATTCACTATCCTTACCCCACAAAATTGTCTCACGTATTTTCTAACAAGTTTCTTGCTTAGTCTGTTGGCATGTCCTCTGGTTGCTCTGTTCCTCTATCTTCCCTAAGAACTGTTCACTACTGACGTCATCAAACTGGTTGGAAAACTTAGAATTTTTTGGTCAAGTCTCCCTCTACTTTTCTCTCTTCCGTGGTGAGTTCAATGGCCTTTCACCTCTCGCTGGGTTCACGGCGTTCCGTGGAAATGGTTGTATTCACTTAGAATTTTAGAAACCTGATTAGTAGGTTTGAGTCAAAGGCTAGGCTACCACTTCTCAGGGTCGCACCGTTGTGCTCAAGGGTCGTACCATCGTGTTCAAGAGTCGTACCCCTATGCTCAGAGGTTGTCTTCTTGTTCAAGGGTTTTGACGGCCTGGTCATTGACCTGACCCTTGAGGGTAATGTCCAAGATCAAGTCATCGTGCCAAAGGGTTATACCATCGCGCTCAAGAAGTTAAAGAATAAAAAAGATAGAATGAGTATACTGATATCTATACATTTCCTAGAATACTCTCACAATTTCCCTTATAAACTACCATAGAGAGTCTGATTCACATAATCTACAGAACTTTGTCATTATCAGCTTAAGTCAACTGACTTTCGTCAAGTCAGGTTTGTGTCATGAACGAGGCCACTGTCTGCGACAAGACAGACTCCTAACCTCTCCAGCACATTAGATGGAAGGAGCTCAGTGACACCAGAAATGACCGACTCAATTAGCGAAGCAACAGGAACAAATCGCATCCAATTTGCGGTCTGGCTTGACTGGGCTGTTGGCCACTATTCCCTCGAGGGTGCGCCAATATCAGGTTGTATTTAGATTGGTAATTACCCTGTTTTCTCCGTAGATAAATCAATTTTTTTCTCCTCTCCCCACAATCCATTTTTTGTTCCGTTTGTGTCACTGACCCAACACCAGCAAGCACGCAAGCGACGATTAATTATGCACATGTTAATCTTCCCAAACAGGTCCAAAGAGGTAACCTGAGAACCGTTTTTTTTGAGGGCAAGTGTTTTGTAACCGCGGCTCCCTGGGCTACGTTTTCTGGGTGATGTTATTTAAACGTGGGTTTCCCAAGCTGAGTTTTCCATGTGGATAGTGTTTTTTAACGTGTATGGGGATAGTGCTTTGATAAAGGATTCCTAGCTTGCGTTTTCCATGTGGATTGTTCTTTTAGACACGGTTTCCATAAGCTACGTTTTCTATGTGGATAGTGTCTTAGGCGCAGATCCCTGAGATGCGTTTTCTATGCTGTTAGTGTTTTGAGACGTGGATACCTGGGATATGCTTCCTATGAGTTGGTATTTTAGGACGTGGATCCTTAGATTTCGTTTTCTATGAGGGTGGTATTTTGAGGCTCGGCCCCCCCTGGGCTGCGTTTTCTATGTGTCGGGCAAGGACGGAGGTCGGACTGCACACCGTCATCTCCCGCGTCTGGGTCTTGTTGTTGGTAATGAGGCGGCCACCCGCTGCGATAAGGTGGAGGAGACACTTCGTCAGTCTGATACCGCCGTGCTCCCTGCCCGACGATGCGACCGACTGGCGATGGAAGCCGATAAGTGGAGAGGGGTTGGTAGGGCGCGAGTGGGTGGGTGGCGACGGCTGCTGACGATGATGGTGACGGAGTGGGTGTAGATGGAGGACTGGGATGGAAGTAGATCATGAGGATTTTACTTAAGGTTGTAGTTATATGATGAGAGATCTGGACTTATGCTGTGGTGCAGTGTGAGAGCCGTCAGTATGGACGATATGGACACTGTACCAGCTATTGTGATGCTGTGGTTGCCGGCATCTACGTCCTGGGTACAGGAGGAGTGTACATGTGGCAGATCACGAGAGGCTGGGATGACCCCTGGACACTCTGAATGTCAGCTCTGCTCTGCACCTGATAGACACTCAACTGAGCCTTACATCAACGAGGGTTTTTAGTGTTTTTAAGCTTCACCGCCTGTGGTTTACAGAATTTTGTAACATTTACGTACTGGAAGATGTCCTTGAAGTACATCCCAGGTTTGCCATACCCCAAGCTACATCTGCATTACTTATACCTGATACCAAGGTTGAACTCTTGTACTTAACAATCCCTGATACCCTTTAGGGATACATATTTCTGTATTACAGTGCAATGATGTATTCCAGTGCCATAAATACTGTTCCTCCTTCTCTTTTGGGATGAAGACCAGATCTCAGCGTCCCTGGCCCACACGGGACCACGTGTCACCCTCTTACGTCAATGTGTTGTACCCACTGAACGCTGTGAACGCTACCACCTTACTCCGCGCCATGCAACCCTCAACACTGCTATCACTGTAATGCTTTGTATAGTTAGACAAACTAGAACAGCTGAGGGTAATGATTAATGGGACTAATGAGGTTAATGACTGTGTTGGACGGATGGTTAATGATAGCTGATGATGATGGCTGATGATGGTAATCATAAGAAAACTAAGGATTGAAGTTAACGTCAGAACAAAATAATGTGCTGACGAGAGACAGGGCTGACACCGAGACCTACAGTGATGACTATGGTGAGCAATACCTCCAGCTGACGTCGTCAGCGGCTGACAGTCTGGGCCGAGGTATCTCATGTCCTGACGCTCTAGTGGCATGAATTTGTGAACTCGTGTTTATATATA
>JAUUDZ010065032.1:0-10176 GCA_032361705.1 Panulirus versicolor
TTATTGCCAATTGCTGATATAACACGATACAGCAACGACTGTGCCCCCCCCCCTCATTTTCTACATGCCTTTAATATAGCTTTAAGCTTCCGTCATGAAGCAACAAGGCCCTAAATCTGGTCAAATATTGACAAGATAACTGCCTATTTACCGCAAAAATAACCAATAATGTCCTCAGCTGTCAACATTACAACACAGTCTGCATCTCATGTTAACAAGACGTAAGCCACAAACTACATAGTTACCTGGATTGGATATATAAAACCTTTCAGATATAACTGTAAGGAGATACTACCTCTATATTCTCCCGGAATAAGGACCTAACTTACATACCAGTGCACTGTGGGTTACGTCTCTCTTCGGAGAGACCCGCCAGAGGCCGTCATCTTGTATCGTCATTATTTTGGTGTTCCAGAATTTCACTTCATTTACCACAATATTTCTTGCGTCCAGCGGCCTCGCTCAGTATCAAAATATTTTTTTTGCCTCTCATATTTACTGCGTCGTTTTCTTTCTTATGCCTAATTCAGCAATCGACCATTCCACAATCTCTCTTCTTGATTCTTTAAATCTTTCTCTCTTTTTATGACATTGGTGAGAGCCATGACGCCTTCACCTTTATCATTATATTCTCTCTCACTCTTTTTACCCTTTTTTTTTTCTTCTGTGATTTTTCGTAACACGAAACTATCTATCGTATTTATAAACTACTCATCATCCTGTATCATCCTGGGCTGCCTTCACTCAGCGTCGCCACAAACCTCATCATCTCTGCGTGTTAGTCATGAAAACACAATTCCCAGTCATCTTGATGACAGTATACTCTCATGGTTTGGTATGCATGTGACCCTCCGTCACCTGGCGTTCACCTCTATGGACTCATGTGTCCTAAGTAGTTCATAGACCAAGGGCCCCCCACCCACCCCAAAGCAGGTAGACAACATTGATTTTCATAACAAAAGGTTTTTATAATCTTCCAAGAGTCCATTCTAATGGACTTGGCGGGCGGCCACGCCCATACTACTAATGCTATTGAGGTGGTCGACTCACCTTCCCTGCGGTCAAGAAATCCCTGGCTCTCAGAGACACAAGTACATAACCTGGGCCTTTACACTTCTACCATTATACTCTGACCCATTACCACTAACAGGAGATCTTAAGGATAAGATCACCTCTCTTGCAACACCACTGTGGTACAACTGTCTCACCACCATACACCCACTGCTTCTGCACTATCAGTAGCATCTGGCCTGGAAACTCCATAACTTTGTCTTTTTCCTTAATGCATTGTTGCGTTGTACGTGTTTCTGTATACCATCTCTGCTTATCAGCATTACAAAAGAGTTTAGATAACCTGAACACTCGCCAAGAATTCTACAAACGTAATTATCATACCATTAAGCTAGCTATTACGCTACGTATTTATCACACTACTGAGCTGTATCATTCTTGACTTTTTATCGTGCCCTTAACTGCTTATCGCACCACTATTTTTCCTAGTTGAATCTAACAACCGCATTACAAGATATTCCTCGAATCTTCGAAATATTCATTACTCTACCAACTGTATCTCGTATCCTAAGACATTCATCGTGCTCCCATCTAAGTGTCGCACGACAAGATATTTGAACATATGATCAAGATATTTGTCGTACGATGAAGCTGTTCATTGTGTTATTTGTCGTATTATCAAGACGGAGCTTTTGACCTCTCATGGAACGAAGTAGAGGATAAACTTGCGCGTCATAGAGAGAAGGCAGAGCCGCTGACCTTACGCGAGGTGAGGAAGTGGTGCGGAGCGAGGCGAGGCAGGGCCGGTAACGTGACGGTGGGTCAGGCGAGGTCAATTTACTCCCTATATAAACATGAAAGTCGACCGGGTAATTATGCGGGGAAGACGCGTGCGGCCGACGGCTGCGGCTGATGCGTGCGGCTGACGGATGCGGCTGATGGTTGCGGCTGATGTGTGTGGAAAACGGGTGCAGCTGACGGTTGCGGTTAACGGATGAGACTGACGGTTGTGGCTGACGGCTGCTAACGTCTCCCACTGCGGACCAAGTGCTGCGCCAGACCTCAGCACGATATAGATGCCAAGTATATACTGTTGCCATCGCTGCTCCGCAACACACACACACACACACACACACACACACACAGCTGAACAGAACGATGATAAGTGAAAGAAGGAAATGTAATTCAAACAAGGCGAGTTGCCAGTCCTTTGCTCACGCTATAAACCTTAAAATGTGTAGTAGTGAAAGCCGCCATGAAAAAGTAAATCCTTTCACATAATCTTCTCATATCATTATAGGATTACTTACAGGTTATAATCGTCTGTAAATGATTCTTGATGCTATTCTGGTCAGCCTGCTGCAGTTTTCTTCTAGTCTAGCAGCAGCTGTATCAGCTATCTCTAAATACTCTTCTAATTATCCTTTTCCTCTCTTGACCTTGTCTTGTGGTAGTTTCTTGGCGAGTTTCTTTCATCTATCCACTTAATCACCATCAAGATGCTGTCCATTATCGTATTATTAAACCTGCGTTTCATCCAATTCACAAACGAGCCTATATCACCCCAATCCCCAGACGGAAGATTGAGGGAGGGAAGGAGTTGTAAGCGCTCCCTCCAACCCACGCCTCACCCATTGTTCAAAATTATCACCTCACAAAATTGGGCTGAGACTGGCCCAGTGACCTGGTAATGGTCAGGCAGCAGAGAAACAAACAGAACTAAGCCTAACCTAACCTTCCATTACGAGGCCAGATAAGGGTTAGTTTTCTATACCTGGGTACGGCTAAGTTTGCCTTGGCGTGATGAATTATTCCCCTGATGGCGTTTTTAAGATATTCTCTCTTATTCAGGAACGACGTGACTGAACCCAAACCTCTTGTGGCCATTCCAACCGTAAGACAGAATACGTTTGAATAGGATGAATTTGGTTAAGTGATCATAAAGTAAGCCTGTACGAACGCTTTAAAAGTTCTTTTGTTCAAGGACAATTCGATCAGATTCACGTAACAGAAAGCAGGGTAAGTAAAGAACGATTACTTTTGCTTAAACATGGTAGTTCTCAATATAACATCGCTCGCAACGTTGCCTTTAGCTCCAAGTTGTGGTGTTCTTGAAAGACATATGAGCCACCAGCACGGGTAGAGAGGCCTTCTAGTGTTGGGACGTGGCAACGCTGGATAACCTGTTATTTGCTGATGATTCCCTTGACTGAGGCGCATCGCCTCGTAGCGAAACCTACCCACATTTTTCTATTGGAGTCACGAATACTAAAGTGACACAACAGCTGACGTGCGTCCCACAGTATGTAATGGTGAATCGATAAAATATTCTGCTTTTAACTTTCAGTGTCTCTCAGTACCACTAGAGTGGTGTGCGTGACGGAAAAATATCATCATCTTTCTTATACATCAGTTACATTAATAATTCATCGCAACAGGACAGCGGTTGCTGAGGCTAGCTACTCGACAGCCGCTCAAGTGGTTGGTGAACTTAGATCGTAAAAATTCCGGTTTTAAGTTAAGTGGACCATAATTACATTGTTCAGGTTAGGGAAGGTTGAGTGATACATTTCACACACATAAAACGAAAGATTTATCAAACTAAAAGTATTTTATAATGTTGGATCTCATATGCAAGTCAGTATATAGGGAGGAGGAGAAACAGTTTAGTGGTATACGGTTCAAACTAGTCTGAGACCAGTGATCTAAGTCAAGATGTTTTGGACATTGTTTCATTACTCAACATTACTCTCCCTCGTTTTTTGTCAATGAACTTCTCTCAGGTGTAATTTTACTGCAGCCAGAAATATATTCGTATCCACCAATTCATTTTCTACCCGAAATCCGAGCTGTCAGTTTGCTGTCATAAAATTCAGATGAAGTAGAGGGACTAGGAGTGAGCGAACCTTCTCACCGGCCAGAGCGGGACACGGAACGAAGCACTGAACCAAAACTGTTAAACAATATTAGATCATAACGAACAGTTGGAGCCAATTATTTGGCTGTTGAACCTACCCAGGCAATCAAATCCTCCATCAAGGGTGTTTTTCAAGCCGCGGACTCCCACTGGACGAGGAAAATCAATGGCAATCAAAGTTCTGTAAAACACTTAACGAGACAACTCCGGATTATTGTATCTATGACGCAAAAGAGACCAAAAGCCCTTCAAGAGGAGGCCATACTGATGCAGGTACACATAGTCCTAGCGTGTGTGAGTGTATATCGCATATGTACATGTACACTCGGGTGGTATGAGGGCCAGTATATATATATATATATATATTCTACACCAGTGGCTGGTTGCAGTAAATTGCAGTTCTCTGTAACATCCTCATTCTTATTTTCGCCTGAGATTTTTGAGTCAGGTTCAAGCGCGGAAATTCAGTGGAGACGGAGGTGTTGGCATTCTGTGGTGCTTGATGCTGGATCCTGCTGACAGCCGCTGGCGGAGAGTGAGGAGTGTGTTGCGACTACCAAATTGGAGGTCCTTAGTGGTCCTTCGTGGTGTTGGTGGTGTGTATGTGGTACCCAGAGTGATGGAGGTGATGGGATTGGAAATGGATCTGGCAGAATCGGCAGTACGGAGATGGTGATAGTGATGGTGAGTGTAGTAGCAAGGGTGTTGGTAGTGATGGTGAGTGTAGCAGCAAGGGTGTTGGTAGTGATGGTGAGTGTAGCAGCAAGGGTGTTGGTAGTGATGGTGAGTGTAGCAGTAAAAATGATGGGTGTGATCTCATTAATAACAATAGATACAGTAGTAGATGAAGGTGATGATGATTTTGGTAGTTTGCGTCTATCAAATAGTAAGACAATTAGGGTGTTCAAGCTATGTGGGTCGTGTGACGCAATGAGGATCATGTGACGGTGAACTTTGGGATGATGGTGACCACGTAAATAGAGAGACAAGCGTTTAATCATCGTTGTACGGGGATATTTCTAGCGACGACACGAAGATAATGAATTTCATCAATAGTACTAATGACACTATTGAAGATTATAAATGACCACAATTGTCATGGTAAAATAATGATAATGATGATGATGACAATGAAGATCCCATCTGCAGTGTTGATGAAGATAAATTCCACCACCAGACTGATGTAATATAGTCTACAGTCTGTCGGATGGTGAAAGTTCATTTCTTACTCCTTTCATTGAAAGACTCTGTCACAAATGCCATTTAATCACTTTAGCCCCATTACTGTTAAAAACGTAAAAGCCAGAGAGCTGGCAGCATTTCCTCCTAAAACCGTATCCATCAATTTCAGCATCAGTTCAACTGACTATACTCTCGTGATGATTATGGATTAATCACAATGTCCGTCGCTACTGGCAGGAAACGAGCCGTTCACTCGACAGTCTCTGTGCTCACTGAGCTCTGGGGGTCACGCCTTCGGAGGTGAGAAATAAAATGGGAATATAATCATCAGGGGTAAACTTGCTGTGTGTTGTGTTGCTGTGTAGCTGTGGCTGTGGCTGTTCTCACTCCGGAATTTGCGAGGAAGTGTGGAGAGAGGAGGTTGTATAACTTGTGATTATTGCCGAGGGTGTGTGTTGTGGAAAAGTTGTTGAGGTAAGTGCTTTGCCGACCGGATGATTGGCTGACTCTGCATAGGGCGTTCTCTAGGGCAGAGAAGATCCACATCTGTTTGTACTGGTCGATGGTCCAACACACAAGACCTACACCGCAAACACTTTCCATCGCGTTCGAGAAGAAGCTTCACACATTCTTAATCACAACACCATACGAGGATTGACCGTTTTGGTACATCTTCCTTTTTCCTCCACAGCGAAGCTGCGGGATTCTATTTCTTCCTTCGTCTTTCCCTCCTCCAGTAACCTTACCACTTCCAAGAATCAGGTCACCAAGCAACCGAGGAGATTAAGTCGATCACCCTCCCTCGTTTTCTAATTAACTGTTTTACATTTTTTTTTTTCTGACGGACGCTCCTTCCCCTGAGTTCGCCCCGCGCCATGTCGCGCAGAAGAAAAGACAAAAGAGAACACTACAGCCAAAACCAACACCCCAACCCCCTCACCCCCACTAACCACCACCCACCAGCAGTGTCTGCGTCCTGTGACACTGGGATCGTATGATCAAATTAAACAAGATAATTAGTGTAATTCATACGTTCTATTTCCGGTTAAGTACATAATTACAAAAGTGGATCATAATTCTCTGCAGGAGCGCCAACGCCACTGCGACCTCACCCGTGCTTGGCGTGTGTTGGATAATTGTTATGTTGTGAATTGACGATGATGTTTCCCCCTGGGGGAGCTGTGCCTAACCAGCCAAGGTTTTCTGTTTCAAAAAAAAAAAATAATAATGTTCCGAGTCTGGACGCTCATGTTTATACATGAAAAATGCAGCGTGCATGAAGTAAAAGCTTTTTAAAACTAACGACCTTAAATCCCACAGAAGGATGGTAAAAGAGACGGGGTTGTTCATTCAAAGCGACGTGGGAAATGATCAAAGTACATAACAACACAGTCTTTCTCGGGAAATGTTTCGGTAAGTGGATACTGCTGGAAATGACATTAGTTGCATCAGACTTGTATAAGGTATTCACTGCTCCAGCTCATGCAATCTTCATCTCCTAAATACTTCAAATCTAACAAGCGAACTAGCGTCAGTTGCATCATTCATTCTTGGCAATGCTGGATGCAAAGCCAAAAGATACTCTTCCAGTAGCCCATCATATCACCGTCCCTTCCCTACACGCTATTTCCCTCACCCTCTCCCTTCAGTCATTTCCAAGCCCCATCCACGTAAAGTGTGGCACTACAGCGCCCGTAGGAACCAGGGACATAAAAATCTATGAGTTTATCCGCCGGTTCCCTAAAGTTTCATCGTTTAACCTTTTACCTTTATGAAAAACGTAAACACTCCGGATCTTCCCCAGTGTTTGTTTTCCTTTGTTGCTCTCAGAGCCAAAAACAAACAGAACAGCTACAGCAAAAATACAACGAGAACTTGCTCCCTTCCGTGGTCCAGACTTTTATCCTCATGAGGACAGTGAGTGCAAACAAGGTACAAACAAGAGCTGGAGCAATCTTGGCCAAGATGCTCACAAGGAGGGCTTGAGTCCACTTAATCCAGCTCGCTTTGAATACCAACGGTGCAGGGATCTCATTGTTCACGTCATTGTCCCAACACACACACACACACACACACACACACACACACACAAGGCTATCATGCACGGTTCCCAGATGCATTTGGTTAAGCAGTGTATGACTGCTTCATGCCATCCATATTTTAGTCATCCAATCCATATTCTAGTCAGGAGGTAACAAAGACGGGCCATTGGACTATAACATATACTGTGCCTATAAGTTTGTATCCATTATATCGAGTGAAATCAGAGGAAAATCTAGCTTTAAGCACCTCCTAAAACCAGGATAATTAAAGCCTTATAAAAAAAAATTGTGAATACCTGAAATACATCATTCACTAACCTTCTCTTTTCTTGGCTTAATAATTTCGAGTCGTCTAGCTGGCTCCCAGTGGATTTATTTATCATCCTCAGAAGCATCTTGCCAGCTCGCAGCCTGTGCTGTCTGTTCTCGCTGTTATTTTCCAAGTAGGGTGACTGAAATTGAAGGGGTGGACACATTAATGAAATATGAAAACGATGATCATTTCCATAAACTTGAATTCAAAAACCTTACCTATGAATCTAATACTCTTATTCGCCTATCTATTTCACTGCTTCTATGCACTGCAAAAGTGATTGTAAGATCTTTGATATGTCTTCATTGTCCTGAACCATGCCATCTTTTTCCGTAATTGATAGATTAATTGAAACAGGGTAATGACCTTCCTGCTTCCTACATAAATATAAGATTCCTAAGCGTATGATTTGGTATTTTCAGTAATAGCGTGTTGTACTATCGTTCACTGAGACATTCGTCCTGGGAACCACAAAATGGTTATCATAAGATATGCTTGAAACGTTTTTATATCCTTATCATGTTATATGTGTTATATCTCGTATATCATCCTCTTATAACTCATCCTCATACAAATCATACAATATATACTGCGGTAGATTATATCATTATACGAAAATCAATGTTTATTGCAGTATATATACATGATAACAGCCCTGGCTGAGAACGAAAAGGCAACATTATTACTGAGGATCTCATCAACCTTTTAAGAAAGCCTCCTCCGTGTTGAGTGAACACCGAACAACCATCAGACACATATCATCTGCATATTTCAATATCTGTAAAAACTGGGCTCCGGACATATGTCGAGGTTAATGTGATTTTTCAATCCTTTTTTCCCCACCACCATTTACCCAGCGGGAGACAGCCTGAGCTGGAGAAGATACAACAGCAGTAGCAACAGCAGCAACAACGGGACAGCAACAGCAGCAACAGGAGCAACAGTCCAGCCGTGGCAGCCGTAGCAGCTGAGCCAACCATATCAGATATAGCAGCAGCTGGAACAGCACCATCAGATATAGCAGCAGCTGGAACAGCAGTAATAATCAGCTATAGTGACCACAGCAGCAGGAGCAGCTGGAACAGCAGTAGCAACAAGAACAACACACAGTAACAACAAGAACAGAAGCAGCAGCAGCAACAGCAGCACTGGATACAACAGCAGCAGCAGATATAGCAGCAGTAGCAGCAACAACAACAGCAGCACTGGATACAACAGCAGCAGCAGTGATAATAGCAGTAGCATCAGCAGTGATAACAGCAGTAGCAGCAGCAGTGATAACAGGAGCAGGATCCATCACAAATGCCCACCTCCACCTGGCAGTGCCTACACCGACATATTTCACTGCCTCTCCCGCCTCTTTACCGGACACTTTTCACTGCCAAAGGAAAACCTCCTCCCCAACTTCTGGAGATCCATTTCTCTGAATCATCATAACCTCAGAACTTTCTATGCTCATATTGCGCCCGAAGCTCCCAACGCCAAACTCCTCCGAAAATGGACTAAGAAATGATGCTCGAAACGACAACATTAAATCGTAACGCGAAAAAGATAAAGAAAAAAAAAAGTATGAAAAAAGATAGTATCACTATATCATATATCTGTTATATGGACACTAACAAAAAATTTATAAACACCATTACCTGGACTACTGTCATCAAAACGCAAATTATCAAAAATTATTCACGTTAAGAATAACGAATTTAAAAAATGAAGTTACACTTGAGATATGTAGCATATGTCTTTTTACCTAGATGGATATTTCACCTATAACTCAAGTGCAAAAACCATTTTTTCTCCTATCAAAGATCTCAAGCAAGCAACAGTCGTACTGGCTCTGGTAGAGGGCCATTATAGTAACCTAAGCCAACCGATTTCGTCGTATATTCTCCACAGAAAAAAAAGAAAATTACAAACGCCGAGCGAAAAAGGTCGCGCGTCGCCAGCAACATTCAACTGGACAGCTCAGATTCTCCCAGAAATTTCCTGAGGGCCAAATACTGAAAAATTTATGATGATCCTCACGGCGACTTTCCACAGTCTGCGAGTTAACTGGGCCGGCTGAGGGGGAGGCGTTAATGCCATGAATAACACACCAATGCAGAGAAAGAAGTTAGTCTCTCGGGAGAACAAAGGAGTGGGATATACCTGGGCACAGTCGGTGAGATAGCATCATGAAGGAGACGTTGGGTAATCCCGGTGCCAAGCCAGAGGTGAGGCGGCATGGGAACACTCCCTCACCTCGACAGTATGTCAACACCCATGATAGAGGATACTGTAGGAGGAGGGGTGATAGAGGAATGTCGGTCTCTCGTCGATAGTAAAGCAACGTTCCCGTTCTCCCAGTTCCCTGGATCTTGGCCTGGATCTTGGCCAGTCCCTCTCTCTCTCTCTCTCTCTCCTTCCCTCCTTCCTTCCCTCCCTTCCTTAGCCATCTGATTCTCCCCTTCTGTGGCAGCAGTGAGGGAAGACCAAAACTTCCTCAAGAACTTATCATTATGTAGGGGTTTTATGGGGGCAGCCTCGCTCAGCGGACAACACTGGCGTATCTCTCATGGGTCTCACTGTACTCTGCTGTCTCAGTGTGGAACACCCATCGCTGGAAGTTATGGTGAGGTGTGTGGCTGACGCAGCGCCTAGATTTTGACATAAGTTCAACCAATATGAATCACCTAGGGTTCAAAAGATGACTGTTTTCCTCTGATCGTCCT
>JAUUDZ010065043.1:0-10176 GCA_032361705.1 Panulirus versicolor
TTTTGTTTTTCCTTATTGTTCCTGTTGTTGTTGCTGTTGCTTGTTGCTGTTGCTGTTGCGGTTGCTGTTGTTGTTGCCGTTGTTGTTGCTGTTGCTGTTGCTGTTGCTGTTGCTGTTGTTGTTGTTGCTGTTGTTCCTGTTATTGCTGCTGTTGCTGTTGTTGTTTCTGTTATTGTTGTTGTTGTTTGTTGTTGTTGCTCTTCTTGCTGTTGCTTGGTGCTGTTGCTGTTGTTTTTGCTGGTGTTGTTGTTGATCTTAATGTAGTTTTTGTTTTTCCTTATTGTTCCTGTTGTTGTTGCTGTTGCTTGTTGCTGTTGCTGTTGTTGTCACTCTTACTGTTGTTGCTATTACTGTTGCTGTTGTTGTGGTAATTGTTGTTTTTGCTGCTGTTCTTGTTACTGTTGCTTGTTGCTGTTGTTGCTGTTCCGTGTTGATGTTCCTAATGTTGTTGCTGCTGCTTGTTGCTGCTGCTGTTGTTGCTGCTGTTGCTTGTTGCTGTTGCTGTTGTTGTTCCTGTTGTTGTTCTTGTTGTTGTTACTGTAGCTGTTGCTGTTGTTTGTCGCTGTTCCTGTTGCTATTTCTGTTGCTGTTGTTAATGTTTTCGTTGCTGTTGCTATTGTTGTTGTTATTATTGTTGATGTTGCTATTGTTGTTGCTGTCATTGTTGCTTTTGCTGTGGCCTATTTTTGTTGTAGTTTTGTTGCTGTTGTTGTTGAATGTTGCTCGTTCCTGTTGCTGTTCTTGCTGTTGTTGTTTTTTTGTTATTGTTGTTGTTGCTCTTATTTCTATTGCTTGTTGCTGTTGCTGTCGTTGTTTCTGTTTTTTCGCTGTTGTTGCTGTTGGTGTTGTTGTTGTTGTTGCTTGTTTCTGTTGCAGTTGTTGTTGCTGTTGCTTGTTGCTATGCCAATGTTGTTGCTGTTGCTTGTTGTTGATCTTGCTGTTATTATTGCTGCTGTTGTTCCTGTTGTTTTTGTTGCTGTTCCTTGTTGTTGTTCCTGTTACTGTTGTTATTGCTGTTGCTGTTGCTGCTGTTCCTTGTTGTTGCTGTTACTGTTGATATTGCTGTTGTTCCTGTTGTTGTTGCTGTTGTTGTATCTGTTGTTGCTGTTGTTGTCGTTACTGTTTTTGTTGCTGTTTCTGTTGTTGTTGCTGTTGTTGTTGTTGTTGTTGTTGTTGCTGTTGCTTTTCTTGTTGCTGTTGCTTGTTGTTGCTGTTGCTTTTTTGTTCCTGTTGTTGTTGCTGTTGTTGCTGTTTCTGTTACTTCTTGCTGTTGCTGGTGTTGTTCCTGTTGCTGTTGTTGTTTCTGTTGCTTGCTGATGTTGCGTTGTTGGTGTTGTTGTTGCTGTTGCTTCTTGCTGTTGCTGTTTTTGTTGGTGTCGCTCCTGTTGTTGCTGTTGTCGTTGCTTTTGCTTGTTGATGTTGCTGATGTTGTTGCTGTTGCTTGGTCCTGTTGCTGTTGGTGTTGCTGGTGTTGTTGTTGCTGTTGTTGTCACTGTTGTTATTGCTGTTGTTGTTATTGCTGTTGTTGTTGCTGTTTCTTTTTGATGTTGCTATTGTTGTTGCTGTTGCTTGTTGTTGTTGCTGTTGTTTGCTTTTCCTTGTTTCTGTTTGCTTTTGCTTTTGCTGTTGCTGTTGTTGTTGTTGTTGATGTTGGTGTTGCTGTTGTTGTTGCTGTCGTTGTTGCTGTTGCTTGTTGCTGTTGCTTTTGCTTGTTGCTTTTGCTGTTATTGTTGCTGTCGCTGTTTTTGTTGCTGTTGTCGTTGCTGTTGCTGTTGATGTTGCTGTTGTTGTAGCTGCTGCTGTTGTTGTTGTTGCTGTTGCTGTTTTAGTTGCATTTGTTGTTGCTATTGATGTTTGTGTTGCTGTTGCTTGTTGCTGCTGCTGTTTTTGTTGCTGTTGCTTGTTCCTGTTGCTGTTGTTGTTGCTGTTTTTGTTGTTGTTGTTGTTGTTGTTGCTGTTGTTGTTGCTGTTGCATGTTGCTGTTGTTATTGCTGTTGCTGTTGCTGTTGTTGTTGCTTGTTGCTGTTGCTGTTGCTTTTGCTATTGTTGTTGCTTTTGCTGTTGTTGCTGTTGCTGTTGTTGCTGTTGCTGTTGTTGTTGTTGCTGTTGTTGTTGCTGTTTTTTGTTGCCTTTGCTGTTGTTGCTGTTGTTGTTGCTATTGCTTCTTGTTGTTGCTATTGTTGCTGTTGCTATTGCTGTTGCTATTGTTGTTGCTGTTGCTGCTTTTGTTGCTGTTGTTGTTGCTGTTGCTGTTGTTGTTGCTGTTGCTTGTTGATGTTACTGTTGTTCCTGCTGTTGTTGCTGTTGTTGTTGTTGCTGCTGTTGCTTGCTGCTGTTGCTGTTGTTGCTGTTGCTGTTGTTGTTGCTGTTGTTGTTGCTATTGCTGTTGTTTTTGCTGTTGCTATTGTTGTTGCTGTCGTTGTTACTGTTGTTTGTTGTTTTTGCTGTTGTTTCTGTTGCTTGTTGCTGTTGTTGCTGTTGCTGTTGTTGCTGTTGTTGCTGTTGCTTGTTGCTGTTGTTGATGTTGTTGCTGCTGTTGTTGCAGTTGCTGTTGTTGTTGCAGTTGCTGTTGTTGTTGCTGTTGCTGATGTTGTTGTTGTTGTTGTTGTTGTTGTTGCTGTTGCTTGTTGCTGTGTTACTTGCTGAGGGATCCCCATGTTAGCCCAAGGCCTGACCCTCACATGAATATTCTTACACCGCGAATATGTCAACAGACAGACTCTTTCAACGTGGACGGTACCAGCAATATCTTTATTATCTGTTTTCTCACAAATTTCAACTTGCACGAAACAAAATGAATGAAATGAAAGCCTTAAAGGAATTGTGAAATCGATACAGTGACCACTTGATGTATAAGCCAAGATTGTGGCTATAGTCACGTTGAGTGGAAAATTTTGATTGTTGTAAGGTCTACAGACATTCATTCTAGTAACATTTTTACATAATTTTCTACATAAAACAATCGCTTGGTTTCGGCCTTCATAATTTCATTGTAAGCAATTAGAGGATAATACAAATCATTACATCATACAAATACAGGATCTCTTTGAAGAAATATATTTGTATTTATCTCCAGAACGTTAAGAGAAAAGTCTTGCTAGTAAGGTCAGCAGCCTCCCTCCCCATCCATTACATCCAAGTTGGTCTCTTTGATCCCTGATCTCTGATTGCCACTTCCCTCACCGTCATCCTCTTTCCCACGTCTTCCCTCCATCAATCACTGGCTCACCCTCGTCTTTTTACTTCTCTCCCTCGAATTCTGGATCCTTGACACCTGACCTTTGCTTCCTATCACCACCCACTCTCACCCCGCATCTCTGTCTCTCATATTCTCTCGTCTGGTCTTCTTCCTTCAGTACTTCTCTGGGGCCGCCATCTATATGTCTCCTGTCCCCCAGCCTAGCCTACACCCCACCCAACCCGCAGCTCTCTAGAGGGGCCCAGCCTGCCACCCACCCTGGCTACTTCCCCTCGGCCTGGCCTGGAACCTACCCAACCCGCAGCTCTCTCGAGGGACCCGACATACCCCCCCCCCCCCCCGGTTTGGCCCGCCACCAACCTTGGCCACCACCGCCTAGCCTGGCCATCCACCCACCTTGGCCACCACCCACCGGCCTGGCCTGCCACCAACCCAACCCGCAACTCTCTGGAAGAGTCCGGACTGCCGCCCTGTCTGCAGCTATCTGAATGGGCTTGGCCTGCCACCCACCCTAGCCACCTTCCCCCAGCCTAGCCTGCCACCCATCCTATCCGTTGCTCATTGGACGACTCCGGCGTGCCACTCACCCTAGCAACCTCACCCCCGGTCTGGCCTGCCAGCTATCCTACCCGCAGCTTTGTGGACGAGTCTGACATGCCATCCACCCTACCTGCAGCTCTTTGGACGGGCCCGGCCTGGCCTGCCACCCACCTTGGCCACCTTCCTCCGGCCTAGCTTGCCACCCATCCTATCTGCAGCTCTCTGGAAGCGTCCAGACTGCCACCCAACCTAGCCACCTCCCCACTGCCTGGCCTGCCACCCACCCTACCCGCAGCTCTCTGGATGAGTCCGGCCTGCCACCCTCCCTGGCCACCTCCCCCGAGCCTGGTCTGCCACCCACCCTAACCGCAGATGTTTGGATGGGCCCGGGCTGCCACCCACCCTAGTCAGCTGCCCCCAGTCTAGTCTGCCACCCACCCTGGTCACCCACCCCCAGTCTAGTCTGCCACCCACCCTACCTGCAGTTCCCTGGACGGGCTCGGCCTGCCACCCACTCCAGCCACCTCTCCCAGGCGTGTCCTGCCTCTCACCCTGCCCGCAGCTCCCTGGACGGGTCAGGCATGCCACCCACCCTATCCTTCACCTGGCCTGGCCTGCCACCCACACTACCTACAGCTCTTTTGACGCGTGCGGTCTGCCACCCACGCTAGCTGCCTCCCACAGGCCCGGCCCGCCACCCGCCCTAACCGAAAGCTTTCAGGATGGGTCAGGCCTGCAACCCACCCAAGTCACCTTCTCCCGGCCCGGCCTGCCACCCACCCAGCCCGCAGCTCTCTGGACGGGTCCGGCCTGCCACCCACTCCAGCCACAGGTCCCGTCATGGCGCTGGAAACATAAAGCAACAGCGTCGCCATTGCTAGTGGCTCTTCGTAACTAGCGTCATTTTCTTGGAATAACAATGACTATCGTGTCTCCTGACATCATAAAACGAGTCATGCTCCTTGAATTCATCAAGCAACAGATATCGCAAAAGCCATTTTCCCTAACTAATGATTATCACATTATAGTACATGAGTGAGCCAGGCCCGTGTGCCCCATCATCAACGCTTCCCTTCATCAGGCAGAATGTTCCGTGGATTGGGAGACTTCATATATCTCTCCTATAATGAAATTTATAAGTCTATAATCCAGTAGTGAATTATAGTCCATTACCATCAACCAGATGCCCATCTTACTCTGTAAGAATTTTGCGTTTAATTGGCTTAACAGATACTACAAGCTCGATAGAACCTTAACAGTTTGGTGATGTAAAGAACCTTATTGTACACTGCCTCATTAGCTTCCTCATCCTTACGTATCAAACCCAAAGACACAATTGTTGTTCTCATTCTTATTCACTTAGAGAGGAAGAAAGAAAACTTTGACTTCGTCGACCATGACTTAATCATCGGAAAAAAAAGTCTACTAACACTGGACATCGAAGATATCTACTCTATATCTTGTAGACAACTTCTGAGCATTGTTAAGTTTTGCATATCCGAGAAGTCATCATCATCCATCCTTCACCTCTGCCACCAACCAACACGACACAGAAATAGGGTCTTGTACTTCCTCATCCGAATATGATATCCTGATGATTACACCAGCTTGATAAAAGTGGTGATGACCCTACCACTATTGTCAGAGTTAATATCTTCCAGCTGCTTGATGAAAGTGATGATGGCCCCATCACTGGTGTCAGCGTTGATATCTTCCACCTGCTTGATAAAAGTGTTGATACCCCTACCAATATTGTCAGAGTTGATATCTTTCACCTGCTTGATGAAAGTGATGATAACCCCATCACTGGTGTCAGCGTTGATATCTTCCACCTGCTTGAAAGTGTTGATGAACATACCACTATTGTCAGAGTTGATATCTTCCACCTGCTTGTTGAAAGTTATGATGACCCTATCACTGGTGTCAGCGTTGATATCTTCCACCTGCTTGATGAAAGTGATGATGACCCCATCACTGGCGTCAGCGTTGATATCTTCCACCTGCAATACCACTGGTGTCAGCATTGATATATTCCATCTGCTCGATGAAAGTGATGATGACCCTACCATTGGTGTTAACGTTGATATCTTCCACTTGTTTATTCAAATTAATGATGACTCTAAAACTGGTTTCATCTTAGATATCTTCCACCTGTTCGATGAAAGTATTAATGACCGTACCACTGGTGTCAGCATTGACACCTTCCGCCTGCTTCATCAAAATGATGACACTACCCCTGGTATCAGTGCTAATATCTTGAACCTGGATGACAAAATTGATGACGACCCAAGAAAGGTGTCAACACTGATATCTTCCACCTGCTCGATGAAAGTGTTGATGACCCTACTACTGGTTTCAGCGTTGACATCTTCCAACTGCATGAGGAAAGTGTTGATAACCCTACCACTGGCGTCAGAGTTGATATCTTCAACCTGCTCGATGAAAGTGATGATGGCCCTACTGATGGTCTCACCGTTGATATCTTCCACCTTATTAATCGATGTGATGACCCTACCACCGGTGTCAGCGCTGATATATTTCAAATGTTCGATGAAATTGATGGTGAACCTACCACTGGAGTCAGCTTTGATATCTTCAGCCAGGTCGATGAAAGTAATGATGACCCTGCCAATAGTCTCGCCGTTAACATCTTTCACCTGCTTGATCAGTGAAAGTGCCGACACTACCACTGGTATCAACTTTAAGATCTTGCACCTACATGATGAAAGTGATGATGAACCTAACAATGATATCAACTTTGATATCTTCCACCTTCTCGATCAATTTGATGATGATCCTTCCACCAGTATCAGCGTTGATATCTTCCACCTGCTCTATGAAAGTGATGATGACCCTACAGCTGGCATCAGCGGTGATATCTTTTACCTGCTTAAAGAAAGTGATGATGACCCTACCACTGGTGTTAGCGTTGATACCCTCCACCTGCTCGATGAAGGCGTTGATGACCCTACCTCTTGTGTCAGCGGTGATATCTTCCACCTGTTTGTTCAGATTGATGACGACCCTAAAACTGGCGTCTACGTTGATATCTTCTACCTGCTCCATGAAAGTGATATTGACCCTGCCACTGGTCTCACTGTTAATATCTTCCACCTGCTCGATGAAAGTGATGATGACCCTACCACTGGTCTCGCCGTTGATATCTTCCTTCTATTTCATCAAAGTGATGATGACCCTACCACTGATGTCAACGTCCACGTACACGATGAAAGTGATGATAACCCTACCTCTGGTGTCAGCGTTAACATTTTCCACCTCGTCCATGAAAGGGATGATAACCCTACTAATGATGTCACTGTTGATATCTTCATACTGCTAAACGAAAGGAATGATGACCCTACCACTGGTGATGGCGTTGATATCTTCCACCTTCTCGATGATAGTGTTCATGACCCTACCACTGGTGTCAACGTTGATATCTTCCACCTTCTCGATGAAAATGATGATGGTCCTACCACTAGTGTCAGCGATGATATCTTCCACCTGCTCCATGAAAGTAAAGTTGACCCCACAGGTGGTCTCACTTTTGATATTTTTCACCTGCTCAATAAAAATTATGAACTTACAACTACTATTAGCGTTCATATCTTCCAGCTGCTCGATGAAATTGTTGATGACCTTACTATTGGCGTCAACGTTCATATCTTCCACCTGCTCGATGAAAGTGACGATGTCCCTACTACTTGTTTCACCGTTGATATCTTCCACTTGCTCGATTAGAGTGATGACCCTACTACTGGTCTCATCACTGATATCCTCCATCTGCTTGACGAAAGTGTTGATGACCCTAGAACTGGCGTCAGCGTAGATAAATTCCACCTGCTTGATGAAAGTGATGATGACACTATCACTGGTGAAAGCACTGATATCTTCCATCTGCTTGATGAAATTGCTGATGACCCCACCACAACTCACACCGTTGATATCTACCACCTACTTCATCAAAGAGACGATGACGCTACCATTGGTTTCACCGTTGATATCTTTCTCCTGTTCGATGAAAGAGATGATGACCCTACCACAGGTGTCAGTGTCGATATCTTTACGCTGCTCGACGCAAGTGATGATGAACCATCCTCTGCTGTTAGAGTTCATATATTCCACCTGCTCGACGAAAGTGTTCATGACCCTAAAACTGATGTCAAAGTTGATATCTTTGACCTTATCGATGAAAGTGATGATGAACCTATCATTAGTGTCAGCATTGATATCTTTCACGTGCTCGATGAAAGTGATGATGACGCTACCACTGGTGTCAGCGTTGATATCTTCAACCTATCCATGAAAGTGGTGATAACCCTACCACTGGTCTCACCGTTGATATTTTTTACCTGATCGATGAAAGTGATTAGTACAATATCATTGGTCTCGCCGTTGATACCTTCCACTCGCTCATTGAATGTGACGATGGCCCTACCACTCCTCTCACCGTGATATCTACCACTTGCTCGATTAGCGAGATGTCCTTACCACTGGTTTCACCACTGATATCTTCCACCTGCTTAACGAGAGTGTTGATGACCCTACCACTGGCGTCAGCGTAGATATCTTCCACCTGCTTGATGAAAGTGATGATGACACTACCAAAGGTGGAAGCACTGATATCTTCCACCTGCTTCATCAAAGTGATGATGACGCTACCACTGGTTCACCGTTGATATCTTCCACCTGCTCGATGAAAGTGATGATGATCCTAAAACTGGTGTCAGCGTTGATATCTTCCAACTGATAGATGTAAGTGATGATAACCCTCCCAATGGTCTCACCGTTGATATCTTCCACCTATTTGACCAAATTGATGAAGACTCTACCACTGGTGTCAGCATTCATATCTTGCGCCTACTTGATGAAAGTGATTATGACTCTATCACTGGTTTAATCGTTGATGTCTTCCACCTGATTGATCAAAGTGATAATGACCCTACCACTAGTATCACCGTTGATATCTTCAACATGCCCAACGAAGATGACGCTATCATTGGTGTCAGCGTAGAGATATCTTCCGCTTCCTAGATGGAAGTGATGATGACCCTACCACAGGTGTCAGTAATGATATCTTCCACCTATTCGATGAAAGTTATTATGATCCTCTCACTGGATTCACCGTTGATATCTTTCACCTGATTGATGAAAGTGATGATGACCCTACCACTGGTCTCACCGTTGATATCTTCCGTATGCTCGACGAAAGTAATGAAGACCCTACCACTGGTGTCAGTGTTGACATCCTCACACTCCTCGACTAAAGTGATGATGACCCTACCAATACTGTTAGCGTTGATATCTTCCACCTGATCGATGAAAATATTCATGTCCCTAGCACTAGTGTCAGCATTGATATCTTCTAAATGCTCGATGAAATTAATGATGACTATATCAGTGGTATCAATTTTCATATCTTTCACCTGCTCATTGAGAGGCATGACCCTGCCACTGCGATTAGCGTACATATCTTCCACCTGCTTGTTCAAAGTGACGAAGCCCTGACACTGGTGTCAGCGTTTATATCTTCCTCTTGCTCGATGAAAGTGATTAGTACACTACCAATGGTCTCACTGTTGAAATCTTCGGTCTGCTCAATGAAAGTGATGATGACCCTTCCACTCGTCTCACCTTTGATATCTTTCACTTTTTCGATTAGAGTGATTAACCTATCATTGATTTCACCATTGATATTCCACCTGCTTGACGAAATTGTTGATGACCCTACCACTGGCGTTAGAGTAGATATCTTCTACCTGCTTGATAAAAGTGATGATGATACTAACATTGGTGTCAGCGTTGATATCTTCCATCTTTTCCATGAGTGATGATGACCCTACCATTGGTGTCAGTGTTGATGTCTTCCACCTGCTCGATGAAAGTGATGATGACCCTACCACTGGTGTCAGCATTGATACCTTCCATCTTCTCGATGAAAATGATGATGAAAATATCACTAGTGTCAGCAATGAAATCTACGTGCTGGATGAAATTCAGCGTTGATATCTTTAACCTACCCTAAGAAAGTGATGATGACCCTTCCAGTGATGTCAGTTTTCATATATTCACGCTGATAAACAAAAGTGATGATGACCCCACCACTCTTGTTGCGTTAATGTCTTCCACCTGGTCCATGAAAGTATTCATGACCCAACCACTAGTATTAAAGATTATATCTTGCAAATTCTCGATGAAAATGATTATGATCCTATCACTAGTGTCAGCGTTGGTATCTTATACCTGCTCGAAGAAAGTGATGATGACTCTACCAATGATGTCACTTTTCATATCTTTTACCTGCACGTTCAAAGTGATGACCCTACCACAGCTATCAGCGTTCGATGAAATTGTTGATGACCCTACTAATGGTGTCACCATTGATATTTTCCACCTGTTTGAGGAAAATGATGATGACCCTATCACTAGTGTCAGCG
>JAUUDZ010065054.1:0-10175 GCA_032361705.1 Panulirus versicolor
TTCCCTCAAAGGCCCAGTCCTCTGTTCTTAATGCTACCTCGCTAACGCGGGAAATGGCAAATAGTTTGAAAAAAAATATATATATATATATATATATTTAGATAAGTTGAGAATATCCCATACATAAAGAGTGTACATGCAGTGAAATGATTAATTTTTTGCCAAACATAAGAGAAAACATAAGAGAAACCTGCTAGGTGTGACTACCAAAACTTTTACAAGTGGCTAGAACTGGTTCCAGATGAACCCATTACAAGGTATTGAAACATGATTTCCTCCAGCAAATTGCCTCACACTTTTTTTATTGTTATTCTTCTCAGTTAATGTCATTCTTGGTATTATATCTGTGGATCCCTTCAAAAGTCATCCAAAACTATTGAGAGTGGAATGGTGGTTATAAGTTTGGAAGAGGATAAAAGGAAATGCATGGCTCACAAAGACAAATTGGGAATGATTTTTTGATATATGAGAACTGGTATTGAATATGCTACTGTTTTTTATCATCTTGCATCAGAATGGAAGGTCAAGACCTATAATGTTAAAGAAAATGCAAACATATTGATTGCTGTACAGTACTAATACATTAATCTTGATACAAATTATAAGTGCACATAGATAAGCAAAGAGTTAGATTCTAGAAATACTGAAGACCTTGTTAGTTTCTCTTAGAATTTAGGTATTCAAAATCTACTGATGCATACAGGGTATGGTATTTTCTTGCTTTGTTGCCATGCATATATTTGGGTTTTGAAACCATCTTTGGTGCTAAAAGAAATTACAACCATAGATTTACCAAACTAATGTAGCAGTACCTGTAGTATAAAACACACTTGGCTAAAGTCCATGATGTAATAGTCTTTTATAAGATTCTACGCAATATATTTGAAGAGTACTTTCCTCATGATATTTATCAGTAATGAGTTTTGATGTAGACATTTTATAAAGTAACCATAATTAGATAAGGCTTCATGTAAGTAAGGATCCAGACATAGTTGTTTCTTGATTTTAAAGGAATGGTAGGCTTTTGCATGCTTTAAGCAGTTCTTAAACTCCAAAAATGCCTTGTTTGTGATTCATATCCATTTAAGACCCAGAGTATAAACTTCTGAAGAAAGTAATTTCTTTTTGGATTTGTAAATACTCTCCTGGCAGATTTTATTTATACTGTTTATTGAAAATGTTTATAGAGTTAGCTATCATGAAAGTTGAATCTGTACAAGGCATTTCATATTTTGCAACTGCCTGTAACCCAGGATAGCCTAGCATGGAGTTCTGTCTTGTTACTGCAGTTCGCCCAAATACCTGGTTGACTTCAGTAGTGGGCTTTTTGCTCGCTCCCCCTCTGATTCCACGAGCTCCGTGCGGGATGTAACAGAGCTGGGTACCCCCCCAGGTTCCCTTGAGGGTTACCGTGTATCCCACTCTGTTTTTTACCGCAAACAGTCCAGCTTGGGTAGTGACAAGGAGGAAAGGAAAGGCATACCTATATTCCACCCAGGGTAAGCAGGGCTTAGGTGTGCCTCACTCTCTTGGTTTTCCTGTCCTTGGGCTTTCTGCTTCTATGCTTGCACTCTTATCTTTAAGTGTGTTTTTGCATGATTTTATTGTGATCTATATAGTCATTTACATGGTTTTATCCAATTGAAGTTGTGTTGTCAGTTTTTTCATCCTAAAGGTTAAAATTCAATATCCAACTTTTCTTCTCTGAGCTCAGTGCACCCTTGCATAATTGATATAAATGAGCAGTCTTTCTCATTTCTCATTAAATGGGATATTTAATGAGGATATAGATACATGTGTAGTTGATTGATGTTATTTGTATATATGTTTAGGAGCTAAGAACTTTACATTTCTTTATTCATATATCATTGTCATTGTCAGGACAAATGTTTTTGTATTTCATAAATTTTTGTTTGAAAGCATAATGATTTATTGATTTAGAATAATGAGCTATTGAATATGCCCATAATATGGACATTGAATGGTATTGAATATATTATAGTATTGAATATCTTGTATTGAATATCTTATAATGGTATTTTATAATGAAGCACCCAGTTGTGATATCTTTTGTGTAGAGTACCAGTACAAAATAATTTGCTGTAGCACACTCAGACATGACATTATTTTATATGAAAATTATTTTTCTTCAGCATGAACACTCATTGAGATATCTAGGAAAAGAATTGCACATTTATTGAATGTGTCATTGAATGGACTTTCACTATTCTAATAAGATTTCTAATTTGTTTATGATTTTTTGAATTATTTTTAGGCACACCTGGATTGCTTTTGAAATAATAGAACTGTGATTCAGCACTCTCATACATGTCAGTTACTGAAAACATGCTTAAGTTTTCTTAGCAAGTTTTGAGTGGAAGACATATGGCAATTCACAATTTGTATTCAGTATTGTACATGAGCTCAGTCCAGAGTGTAGTTATGTAGGAACAAAGTGTGTTGCAGCTTTGCTCAAAAAAATGTATGAGTTTGGATGTATTGGATGTTTGATTAGTATACATGCTTCCTAACTCATCTCTTGAAGTCTTCAGGAATTGATATGCTATGAATTTTTTAAGTAATAAAGTATGGACAAAACATTGATATGTTAAGTACTGGAGAGGATATTTTGCAGAAATAGAGAAGAGGTACAATTTATTGGTCAGAGAGATGGTGGGAACCTGATTCATCAGTATGAGAGGAATTTGTCTTCGGCAGCTGAAGAATATATCTTTGAAGGGAGCTCAAACACAAATATGCTGTGAGAAACTATTGTTTGAAATGTTAATCACAAGGTAGACTTGTTTAGATAAAGCATATAATATATATGGGATAGGTATGGTCAGATGTGTAGGGCTTATTTGGGCCTAAATGTGATTTGGAACAGTAGTGTAAGAGTCTTTTAAGTATTTTTATGATACTTTTTCACAGTTCTTTGTGTTAGTGATGTAGTGCTAGGAATAGATTTGTAAGGCTTCATTGCTCACACTTGCACTTTTTAGCTGTCATATATAGTGCACAGAAAGCAGAGCTCCCCATCCACAAACAGGCCCTGCAGACCATTCTGTGATTTCTGCTGACTGCTTCATGTGCCTAGGTTCAGTCCATTGACAGCAGTTCACCCCCTGATTCTAGTTCAACCTGTCCCATGCACACCCCTCACCCATTTTGCATGTTCAGCCTCGAGCCCTCCAAACCTCTTTAGCTCCATCCTTCTATCTCCAGCTTGGTCTAACCCCCTCTCCTTGACCCGTCCACTTCTGACACATATACCCTCTTTTTCTATGTCCTCTTATATCCAAACCATTTAAGCACACCCTTTTATGCCAATTCAGCCATACTTGTCCTACTACCACACAACTCCCTTATCCTATCATTCCTTATTTAATCATCCCTCCTCAGGCACATTTTCTTTTCAGCATATTGAAGGAAAAGCTGCTTTGAAATTGGACTTTAAGGCATTTGATTAGGATGCGATGAGGAAGGTAACATAAAAAGTGAATTGGTATGATAGTATATAAAGTGCAGTTTTATTCATAGAGTAATTAGGAAGTTGTACTTGAAGAAGACTCTGGTCCATATTTCATGGTTTGCTGTATTACATACAGGAGACCATAGAGATGATAGATATGATATATTCTCTGAATAAAGTAAGCAATTAATGCAAAATTATTACTGTTCCACAGTAATATAGTTTCATTTTATTGTAAGTATAGTTTGTGAAAAAAGAGGAACAGCATGATGGTATGATTTATGGAAGTTTGGTGAACAGAAAAAGAGTTTGGAAGAAACTAAATTTTTCAGTAAATAACAAGGAATAGAAGGTAAATGATGCCCATTATAGATTAATGAGAGAAAGATTTTAAAAAATCATGCATTTGAATAAAAGGAAAGAAAGTAAAGATATTAGAAGAATATAAATGAGAATTAACACACTGTTTTGAAGGAAGAATTCATGAAATTAGGGACTTACAATGGTAGTCTCCTTTAACTTTCATTGGCTTTTTTTTTTCCTTTTATATATTTATACCTATTGCCTTTCCCACTTCATTAAGTGAACACCAAGTACTAATGAACAGTGGTTTCAATTTACACTTTGCCTATCTGTCATGTATAATGCAATGAAACAGACTACCTTCTGCAACCAAGCCCCAAACACTACTCCATAGTTTACAATCATTCCTTCCTATACCCTGATTCATCTTTCTACAGTATTCCAGTTCTTTCCATCCAGTGCACACTTCACACCAGTTTAAATGTTCATATCTAGGTATCCTCGAAGCTTCCTTTGCTCCATCCTTCCATCTCTACTGCAGTCTCCTACTCCAACCATTTCTAAATTTGGAGATCCTCTTTGCTAGTCTCTATCTTCAAATCCTTCCACATAGCTAAACCATTGTAGCACACCCTGGTCAACCCTTCAAGTAAGACTGTAATTCCCCTCACTGACATTATTCCGTGCATGATCAACCCGCCTTTCACTACATGTCATCCTCAGGTTTTCAGTAACCAGCATATCTGCCCTCTATCTTAACTTTGTATTCAAGATAAAAGACTTTCATCAGTATAATACTGTCAAGGCATTTATATGAATTCACACAACACTGGGCCATTGTAACCTCTAGCTCATCCATCTTTGCCCTTAAGGCCACTGATATTTCCTCTCACATTTTCCTAAATGCATCTAGAACATTAACTTCCTCTTCCAACTTGTGACTTACTTCAATCCCAATTGTTCCACCCATTGCCACAACCATCCAAGTACGTGTAGCACTTCATTTCCTTCAGGTCCTCCTCATTTAACTTTCACTCAAATCATCTTTCTCATATCCCTGCTGCTCCCTATTGCCTCACTTTAGTTCACATTTACTTCCACCTTTTACATACTCTCAAAACTCCTTTTTACATACTCTCCAAAACTCTGTCATTAGTTTTTTATTTTTTCTCTGGAGTCTGCTACCTGAGCTGTTTCATCCTCAAAAGCAACAAATCCATGCCCTCCACCCCAGCACACTGCAAACCCTCTCCTTGGTTCAAGATCTTTGCCGCATTCACCCCCCTTACACAGGAATAGTATAAAGAGCCAGGAGAACATCACGTATCCTTGTTGCAGACTCTACTTTCACAGAAAGAAATTCTCATTGTATTTAATAACCTTTGATTTACCCCACATACATATAATGCTTTCAAAAAGGCATCTCTTTTAGTTCTAGCTAACACTTACTCCAAACCATAAATGCCACATCCAAGGCAATTTCATTTTGCAAGTATTTCTTACACAGATTTTTTAATGGCCCTTAAGTACATTACCTTTCCTGAAACCGTATTGCTTATACCCTCAGCTGCTCTCTGCACAACACCACCCTTTCAATCTCCACTCTCCTGCACAATTTTACAAGGTATCTTCAGCTGACTTGTACCTCCATAATTTGAACAATCACTTTTGCCCCACTTTCTTTTATACTGAGATTTTGTATGTGCACTCCACCAGTCCTTAGGCACCTTACCTTGGGTCATACTGTATGTTGAACCTGTCTAACTCATTAAGAACTCTATTACACCTTTTATTTAGAGATTATGGGCTTTTCCAGCTTCTCCCAACCCTTTCCTACATTCTATTTTGCCCAATATTGTCACTACCTCCTCACTTTTCACTGTCATATTTACATGTAACCCATTTCCAAACACCAAATGCACCTCCATTTCATGCCTTCTTTTTTTACTTCTTCAGTATCCATTATCCTCAGTCACCCCCATTTGTCCTGTTTTTTATGTCTTCCATACATTTTGACATTTTCTTGTCTCTGAAGTTAATCTTTCTTTCATTTGCTCTCCTTTCAATTCTTATATCTTTTTCTTGGTATTGTTTTGCTTCTCATGTACTGTTCCCTATTACTTGTGCTTATACCCTGCAGATACTCTCCAGACACCTCATTATCTTTTTCATTTGTCATTTAACGAACTCCACCAATCCCTACCCATTTTTTTACGCCCACATCTTATCTCCCACATGCCACACACTTCACTTGTATACTTAAGCATTGCTCCCTTAAATACCTATTTCCCTAGTTCAATTTACTCTCACCCTTTGCCATTTTTCATTCAACCTGCTATGATATCTATGTACATAGGTCAATGTTCCTAGCTCACTCATTTTTACCATAATTTTTACATGTCATGTCCATCAGCTCTTGTACTTGCCTCCACCACGAAATAGTCGCACATTCTGCCTGCTACCCTACACAGCATTTGCATCCATTGACCTTCAACCCAACTTACAATCACATACTCTGTCATAAACCATATATTAGCTCATTACCATATGCCTCAGTTATATCTACAGTGGCCACAGTACCAACCTTTGCATTTATATTTCCTAGCACTAAGATTTGATTCTTTTTATTTAGAGATCATATGCCCCTCAGTTATATCCACAAGTGTCGTATCACCTACTTTTGCATTTATATTTCCGAGCTCTTAAGATTTGATTCCTTTAATCAAAAGTGCCAGAGCATGTTCTTACAATGTAGTCCTTTTTTTCTCTTTCCTCTCACTTCTTGTTTTTAACATTAATAGTCACCCATCTTACACGATTGACATTCGCTCTAACTCATGTCGACCATGAACTAGCTTCTGTTCACTCTTTAAAACATTCCCACAACTCATTCTGCATCAGGAGTGTCACCTTTTTTCTCTTGTCCTTTCACCAACCTCAGACTCCTGGGAAACACTAAAATTCTTTTATAGAAATTGGTCTTGGGATAATTGTAAATAGATGAATGAATATCATGTAGATCTTTTGCCAACAGTAGATAGGTTTTTATTGAAGAGGAGTGGTTAATTGATTTTTTTTTCCTCTCCAGGTCATACTTGTATCTCTGGTGTGAAATGCTATGGGTGATTTAGTCAGTGAATCTTTTGTTTTCATATGAGTAAGTTCAGTGTTTTGTGATTCAGATTTATTGTTATAGTGTGTTTGTAGCTTTTGACACTTTTGAGTGCTTTTATGCTATTGTTTGATATTAGATGTCTGAGAATGAAGGCAAAATGTCATGAAGGAACAGGTTGAAGATTATGGAAAAAAGAACAGATCTAGGTGAACTCCTTTTGGGATATGCTTGATGATGGATAGAATGTTTGTTTGACTTGAGCTTGTTAACCAGATAGGAAATATGCTCTCCATTTTTACATTTCTTGGGCATTGTGGATCCAAGATTTTATCTACCTGTGTTGAAGGCATTGTTCATGCCTGTTGGGACGTTTATTGTTCAAATTTATCTTAAAGTTGATTTGAACCGAGATATAGAAAAGTTAGTAATTGAAGAGTGCATAGGATGGGCACCTTCTTAAGTGGAAAGGATACCTGGGGAATGTGGGATGATTTCCCTAAGGATAAGTTTAAAGGATTTTGGTTAGGTTACATTAGAGGGAAATTGGTCTGTATAATGAGTGATTAGTTGGATTGGTATTACTGGATTCTAGCCTTTATAATTATGGATATGTCACAGGTGAAAAGTCACCATGGGTGAGGTTGTATCATTGTCAGTGGATAAAAAGGAGTGTATTCTCATTGAAACTTTTTATTTCAAGGGGGTCCATCATTTCTCTGCTACCAGTTGTAATGCAACCTAGAAGCTGCAGGAATCCCATAAAAGGGGTCCTGGGGTATATAATCAAAATTGAAAGTTGATTGGAGTTTCATTGGGTTTTATGTTGGGAATGGTAACAGCTTCTTCCCATACATAAGGTATTTTGCTGTGGATTCAGGCGTTATTAAAAACATCTGAGCAATTTTTTTTGGCAATACCCATAATAGAGAAAAGACCACTTGTTGGGTGTTGTTTTTCTGTTAGCATATATTGTGATTTTGTGGCTGACTAGTGACGATGATTTATTATGTTGATGACTTTGCTTTTGTTGTTGGATTGAAGTTATGTAGGTTTGATGATTTTTTTGTTAGGGAGAATAGATTTGGGATAAAAGTGTGTATTCTGCAGCTCCTTATTTGGGTATTGTGATGGGGTTTGTGTTCTGCAGCTCCTTATTTGGGTATTGTGATGGAGTTATTTTAAGTTTGCTGGATTTTATGTCGGGCGATGTTAGTTTTTTATTAACTTTGGGCGATTTTAGACTTTTCCTTTTTACTTTGAAGCTAGAGTTGATTTTTATGGAGCCTTAAGGGTGAATTTTTGGATGCTGTTGGTGCTCTTTTGCTGAAGACATGACCCTATGATGAAAGAATATGTGATGTGAAGAAATTAGAAAGGCACATAAGGGAAAGATTTTTAAGATGTAGAATATATGTAATATGATAGATCATTGGTTTAGAATATTTGTAGTAGCACAGTTGGAGGATCAAGAAGAAGTGAAATGTAGAGGAGCATTTCATCATTGGAAGCTGAGGAACTGTTCTATGGGAAGATGGAGGTAAGGAAGGAGTCCATTGTCTCATGCAATGAATCAACTGAGTGTACAAAGTGAAGGGATAAGAAGTGTTTACATTAGCATAGAAGTTTGTTTTATTTTTATACATTGGATGTGGTATGAGGATGTGTATGAGTTTATTGAAAGACTGAATGTATTTACCTACTCCACCCAAGCAAATGGGAACAGAATTAGAAATAATAAAGAGAATGATAACTTTTCTTATACATCCCCACCTTTGAATGAACTTCGCTTATACATCCGCACCTTTGAATGAAGTTAATGGTACAGTTAAATAGCACCTACTTCACTTATGTGAAAGCCACACCAAGCAGAATTATTCTCCTGCATATATTTGAACATTGCTGTTTGTTGTTTGGATGTGGATATTATCAGCAGTATTTATGACTTGGGAAACTTTTGGAAATGCAAGCCTGCAGTTGGAATATGTTAAGTTGATACATATGAATTTGGATATATCACTTAGATATCTATAATTTTGTTTATTTACATTTTCATCAGAGCAGGACATAGTATATAGGAAAATGTATATGCTTGTCTTAGTTACTTTTTCTATCTTCTCATTGTAAAGGCTATATCTTGTAGCTGAATTATAAAGTGCTCTTTTGAACGAATGGGTGAAAGTAGGAGAGGTTGAATGTTCTGTTTACCAAAGAAAAGGAGCATCCTGTGTTAAGATGGAATATGAAGTTTTGGTTTTAGGGTTGTCTGCATACTTTAGGCTATCAAAAGATATTACAACTGGAGCTGCTGAGTCTATGGAAAGTTTTATTTACATCCCAATGATAACAGCACAGAAGAGTAATGTTTTCATCAGAGATATGATTAACTTATAATAGTGATTGGAAAAGACCTAAACTCATTTCTTTTGTCAAATAATGTAGATAAAGCTGTAAATGAAAAATGTTATATCTTTAGAAATACAGCGTGTAATCTGTACGTTTTGCACACTGTTCATTGTATGATGACTGTTATTTATATATCACCAAAGTTCTTTAATGAGTAGTTTTTCATCTGAACACCAATTTTCACAACATAATATATAGTTTGTTGATTTTCTTTAATTAATGTTTGTTTAGAAATAACGATAGTATCATGTATGATTACCATTATTATATCATCATTAATTTTCCATTATTTTTTCCATGCTGGGTAAAAGAGTTAGGAAGACCACTACCATTGCTTCTCCCTGACCATTTGCAGGAAGAATTCCAAATGGGTTTAAATAAGTGAAAACTTAGGATTAGAAGTCCTGTAATAGAATGAAGACAAGCCTCAACCTTCAGTTAGTGGGCTATAAATACATTAGGTGGGTGAAGCACCACTTATCCAACCACAACATGGTATAAACAGTGTAAGTTACATGGTATTATATCAAGGGAAGAATGCTGTATTATGGTAAGAGCTCATTTTACTGCTATGTTGGCCACTAAAAAGGACAGATTACATTTTGAGAACATGATTACCTTCACCATTGAAATAAATGTAGGGAAATATCCAAGGGCCTTATATGCAGTGAGAGCTTTTATGGTCTTGAGTGTCTTGAGCACCTGAGGAAGGTGTTTTATGATTTTCGATTGGTGATTAAAAACAAATTTTATGGCTTTACTGACTCTGGCAGTTGATAGTCCTGATGTCCAGTTAACCAACAACACATATTCCTTGCATTGATGAAGGTGCTTAGTCTCAGATTCACCAGATATGTCACCTCCTGGAATTTTACTAGTGAT
>JAUUDZ010065065.1:0-20640 GCA_032361705.1 Panulirus versicolor
TCGACTTCAGCGCCCAGGACTCAACCCCCCGCAGGCCTGACCCTGAGCGACCCCGTAGTCTTTCGTGGGTGTGTGCGTGTGTGTGTGTGTGTGGCACAAACAGCAACACACCTGCAAAATCAAAATACCGTTGACGTCATTCTTGACACCGAAGTAAAAATCCCGAACGCACTGAAAGATAACGGACGGGACTGGTTTTCCATATTGTCCACAAAAAAACACACACACAAAAAAACCAAGCTGTAGGACGCACAGGGGAAACCCCCGCTCACCCTCTCATGCACAGCTCTGACCCCTCACTCCTGTCATGCAAATAGAAACACTCTATAGTTTCTATATCGCCCTTCTGAAATTCCATCTGATAACTGACGTGGATTGGCGAGGGGGGGAAAATGGGCCAATGTCCTCACAAGTGACAGATAAATGACCGCGCTTCTTCTTCTTCTTCGCGCATCATTGTTGTCCGGAACACCAAACACATCACTATTTCTGTGTAAAACATCTCTATTTCATCACTATTTCTGTGTCGTGTTCCCGGGAGAGTATAACAAAAACATATTCCTTGAATACTCTCTTACACAGCCACTCTTCACAAAAATACATGCCTACAGTCCAAGCCCTGAGGGACTCTGGTTATCCCAGGATGGAAAACCGAATTCTCCCATGTTTTGTGACAATTCACGATTGCTCGGGGTGGTATTGTTTTAAGGTCCATCGTACGTCTGCCATTGTCACAACACCGCACGAGTAGAGAGTATCGTATCTGATATTTTCATTTTGGAAATCAGACACTAGGAGCATTTTATTTATTCTAATAGATTTTCTCTGTAATGTCTCATTCTAAAGTTCTCGTTTATTCACTTTATTGTTAATAATCGCATTTTTTTTTCATTGTAGTTTCATTTTGTTTAAGATTTTGATTCTCTTGAATTTGCAAACTAGTTACTGCTGTCCATTATCCTTTCGCCTCTACAACAGCAGGAACTGGACTGTACACCTACCCCTTATCCTTAGACCATCTGATTTGAGAGCTGGCTGATAAAGCGCGTCTACCTGGGCCCAACATGCTCTGATATCTCATATTTATGAATTCAGGTCTTTGTTCTAATATTCTAAAGCATCCAAAGATTTTAAAGCTCAATTTCTGCTCAAATAAAACGTCTATAAAACTGTCTAATTCAACGTATATTTCAGAGTTACATTAAACATTTACATTGTATTCGAAATAGAAAAAAAAAAAAAGGAAAAAGCTTTAGTGTTTGAAAGTTTAAATCTTATGGATTCATTAACGGATAGTCCTACTTTTCCGGTCATAGCCTTGGTAATTAAATGTTTTAATGTTCCAGTGTGGCCCTTATGAACATTGTGTGTGTGTGTGTGTGTGTGTGTGTGTGTCTGTTTCTACCGTATACAGCTGGAAATCTCATAATTCATCAACTCCCTCATGGGGGGTGGTGACCTTTGACTTGGATATGACGAGACTAGTCAAAGGTCAAGCTATCAAAATCTAAAGGTCGTACAATCGTGCTCAAGGGTCGTAAAGTTGTATTCAAGGGTCGTACAGTCGTATTCAAGGGTCATATAACCGTGTTTAGAGGATAAAACTCATCAACTTTTCCCCTCTTCTCTGAGGAAAATGACGCTCTACAATCTAACATTTCAGAGTTACATCTGAACGTGCAAATGTTTTGTTCTATATCTGTCTGGTGAGGACTTCACTTTAAGTATGCAGTGCAGTTTTTCTTCAATAGTAGCTGACACGGCACTTGTAACTGAATGCCCTAATAAAAACCATTCCATTTACGGTATATTACACAGTATACATGCACCCTAGCCTAAGCAAAGTACTCATTTTATCGACCAGCTCCTAGGGGAAGATGAACAGCTTAGGTTGCCTATGAGCAGCCTGGGCTACGTACTATATATACAAACTCTCCAAAAAGCATACACAGGAGCGTGACAAATGCATATGATACCAGGTATGACGCATCTTTCCTGTGAGTGAGAGATCAGACATACCTGCATTCTTAAAGACGCAAGGACAGATGGGAATGATTGACGTAAAAAGTGGATGAAAGTTAAATAAAGGGGATATGAATAAGATACTCAGAGCATCCACTTTGCCGAGAACTCTCAGTAATTGGTGTCAACGTGATTTGATAAAGACAGGAAAAAAATTAAGTTTTTGAGGAAAGGAATACAACGCCTAATAGGACAGCAAGTGCAAAAACTAGAGAAAGATTAAGAAATAGATTGGATGTCTGAAAGATTGAAAGTGGGAGGATGTGACTAGGATCTACATCGAATAGATCCGATAGAAAATTGTTAGCTATGGGATGATATATTTTTGGGAAGACATTGTATTGTAGGATACACTAAAGATGGCCACTCCTTTGTCTTCTGTCTGTAAAGACGGATGTTGCCAGACACACGACGACTAACCCCAATATAGAGTTGCCAAGAAATTCACCCATATCTTTAGCAGGATAGAAATTACGAGCTGCTGCTGTTATAGATTTCCAGGAGAATATGCTAGTGTTGAGCAAAACAACTGTGCTAACAAAACGGGATATATTAACAGGAAAATGGCAAAAGGGATTAGTTGTACCACCGAAGAATTCCATTCCGCCGTTCTGCAACAAAAAAGGGGGGGAGGGGAGTGTTATTGTCGAAGCATCTACTCAACGTAAGTTCGAGTCTCCAGGTTAATGACCAGCCGTTCGGAAGTAACCCAGCCCTACATAGGAGTAAGCTCACGAGGCTCCGGGGGAAAATATGAACACTCTTTCCTATCCACAGATTTTTTCTATGCATTTTCGTGACCATATCATATGCCGTTTCAGTCCACTAACAACAGACGACCAAGCTCTATCTCTACGCGAACCCCTAGTTGCACAGACCTAAGGTAACTTCTTCCCCTTCTCCCCACTCTTTCCTCCTCCAGCTGACTCATTGAGTCTGACCCCCGACCGACCACATTACCATGCCCGAACTTCAGGGGGAACGTAGGCCCTAGATCAAGATATTACCTACGTTACCACACTATAACACCTCAAGATGTGCACTAATCTCGTTTGTGTTCTTTATATATTGTGTCGTATCTCTTTTTTTTTAAGAAATTTGACTCAAGATGAGTAGTATTTGTGTGCGCGAAACGACTCATGTATTCCAAGAATAATGCGAAAGTGAATAGAGGACATTTCTCTCACACTTTACCTGATGAAGCAAAACGTGTGGGGAGAAAATTTGGGGGAAAAAGAAAACAGAAAGCTTGTTAATGTTAAATATGAATTAGTCTTCAACAAAAAGTTCATATATATATATATATATATATATATATATATATATATATATATATAAACAAATACCGTAAATATAAAGGTGAAGTCTACCTCCATGACGTCATCTTTTGTCAACTCTGATCCTTTGCCAATTTCTCCACACGGATTTCTTCATTTCTCTTCCATTAGAATCAAAATACAAGTAGTTGCATATATTTTATGATATATTTCACTTTGAATGCTTTAATTTGATTTAGTAATGTCTTCAGTGGGTTTAAAAAGCTTTATACTAATACTATTTAGATTTTGTCATGACCTTGTTTAACTAGGTTTACTGTCGTTATCTTAATATATAGTCAAGGATATAAGGTAGAATGAGGTCCGTCAAGTCGGGTTGTCTCATCACACCTAAACATGCGAACAGCCAAGCTTCTGGTGCACCGAATCCACCGGAAAATGTGCAAGTTCCGTGCATTGAACTATCTTGATATACAATCGATCCTGAAATACAGTATGAAGAAAAAAGGTCTTTTTTCGTACATGAAGATGGAATCTAAGGTCACCCCGATGACAGCTGTGCCACCGTTGAAGGTCAAGGAAAGCCTGATCGTGCTGCGTTTGAATAAGGATGAAAGGGAATTCCATGCAATGTCCCTCTTCAGAGCTTTCGACAAATATCTTTATTACGATTCCAATGGGGAGAAAATCGACCCGTCGGTTTGCAAGTATTTCAGAAGAATTGGAGTAAAGAGGCGAGAAGTATTGCAAGTTGGTGTACGTCTTCAGAGTTATAAATATGGCACCTGTGCTTATCATTCAGTTACGTTTCTGGACTTTGTTACAAATAACCCCACTATGAGCGCAAAGATACTGCGGAAACAGTTTATTGAGAGAATGAGAGGAATCCCTGACTACGTAGCGGTAAAACGCGTTAAGGAAATGGTGATGGAGATGGAGGAGGAGGACCATCCTGACATATCTTTGGTGAGCGAGACGCCAAGTGACAGCATCTTTCAAGGGTCTAGATGAGCATCTCCAGTGTGCCAAGGCTATATATCAATTAGGCACCAAAATTAGGTTTCCAGTACATCAGCCACGTATTTTCCTGAGAGGAACGGGTTATCTATTTACCTAAGTCATTTTGTTAACAGAGGCCGCTCATATATACTACATTCTTGCACAGTATAATAAATATTACAAACAAACAAAAAAAACTGCATATGTGTGGCGTTATTATAAGTTATTTGATCTTGACCAAAATATGTTTGCAAATAAGGGAAAAGTGTTAAGGATATAATGTGAAGAGGTTTGACATCAACTTGCAACTTATGGGCTGAATAAGTTATCAATATGTTCTTACCGCTAATGTCTAACATGTGAGTATATTTATAGATAATGGATCATGATGGCGACCTAGGCTTCAACAAGTAATGATCATAGCCCGTATTTTCCTGCGAAAATGTCAAAATATAACAAGTTATGAGTAAATAACGTAGAATATACACGAGAGTTTTATGCCATGTGCTTTAAGAGTATTTTGACTAAATAAGCTCACACACAATGTGAATGCTAGTCTTCAATATACGCAGAAATGTTCTGAGATCCCAGGAAATTCTCGGGCCCCCATCTTGACCCCCGGGCTAGGGTAGGAAAAACCCTTGTAACCCTTGTCATTGGCCGTGATAACTCAAAGATATATTCGGTAATAAAACAAGATAATTCAAGTGAAAGGTGATAATGTAGCAGATCCTATATGACAACTTCCATCTGAAATTACCTTATATTTACTTATGATAATGACAACTAGTGATTGTCATCCCAGCCTCAGCCTCATTACACGTCACATTCTTGTACTCCTGGCGGGTCTGGTATGTATACCTACAGATCTAATTATGAAAAAAAAAATATCATTTGAGGTTAACTGATATCAGAGAAGGTACAGATAAACAACAACACAACAGTTAGTAGGAGGAAAGCTATTTCTTAACTACTGATTACTAAGGTATATTGACCAGAGGCTGCATTTGAAAACGATTGTATACGGCATTATATAACATACTCCCACTAAATACTGCATCAGCTTTTTACTTACATTCTAAGTCAAAATGTTAATTAATAAATCTGCGAAGCGTGGCATCATGTATTGGCCAGGTACCAACTTGTAAATATTGGGTCATGTTTAGAACACGAATTGAAAAGGTTTGTTAAACAGGCCAGATATTACTAGTTGAATGGTAGTTAATTGAAATAAAGATTAACTTTTCCCATTGTTCAGATGTCATGGTAAATATTATATTGTATTGTACCCCATTCAGAGGCAATAAATATGCTACTTAGTGGTTATCTTGCCCATATATTGGAGTTGTGTAGCAGTAGATAATCGACTAATTTTCCTTCCAGAGGAAGCTTGTAGGTGGGTTTCAACGTTAAGATGAGCAGTTTGAACTTTATGTTAATTTACATTTATTTTTATAGTAGTTATGTTTTTGTATATACATCTTTGTGGCAGCTGGGTGAAGGCGAGTGAGGTCGAAGGTGAAGTTTTGCTTGGGTAACAACTGTTAATGCTATTTTGTAATATTATTCTTTAGGTCGCCACTGGAGTGTTGAAGTCAGTTTCTTCAGTCAACTGGGCGCAGCTGGCATGATTTTGCTTATGTCCTATGTCGCTGGTAGAACTTCAACCTTTAATGGTTTAGACTGTAGACCAAAGACTATATAGTTTCAGCTGTATAGGGCAAAGGAGGAGAGAAAGATTTTCAGTGCTCACAACATCTTCAATAAAGACTTTATTTGCCTTTGTAGTCTCCACCAAAATCCATGGTTGATGCTCTGAATAGATCAGTATCTAATTTACTGTTTATAATCAATGAGTCATACTATACTGGTATAATATTTTGCATATGATTATTACCTGGGTACTGTGTAGAATTGTGGGTATTGATCGGGTGATAATAAACTGGAGTTCCATCACCTGATTGATTATGAAAACTAAAAATCTTTTGTTGTGGAAAACAGATTGAGAAGTGAAAGGGAATTTTACATCTTTTTAATGATAAGTCAATAGTGGGGAGGGCTGTGAAGATCAAGGAAAATGCTAGGTACAACTGGCATGATTGCGCTTGTGTCTTCTGTCGCTGGTAGAACTTCAACCCCATATGGTTTAGATTGTAGATCAAAGACTATGTAGTCTTAGCTGTATAGGGCAAAGCAGGAGAGAAAGACTTTCAGTGCTCACAACATCTTCAGTACAGACTTTATTTGCCTTCGTAATCTCCATCAAAATCCATGGTTAATGCTCTGAATAGATCAGTATCTGATATATTGTTGCTAATCAAGTCATACTATACTGGTATGATATTTTGCATATCATAATTAATACTTGGTTAATGTGTAGAATTGTGGGTATTGATCGGGTGATAATAAACTGGAGCCCCATCACCTGATTAATTATGAAATCTAAAAGATCTTTTACTGTGGAGAACAGATTTAGAAGTGAAAAGGAATTTACATGTTTTTAATGATGTCAATAGTGGGGAGGGCTATGAAGATCAGGGAAAACGCCGGGTACAGTACTATCAAATTTTATTAGTCGATAGAACTTATGAAAGTCTCCCAACAACCGAAAGTCACGTTACTTTTGTATATGAAAGATATTATTATGGTGTGTTTTACATCCTGTATTGGGCTGTGTATGTGTTCATTTGTACACAAATGGATTCATCTCTTGAACTTGGTCTGTGAATGCGCTAACCTTGTGGCAAATTGGAACAGATGGCAATGTTGTAGATATATTTCTATTAAGATAATGAAATATAGGAAAGAGGAGATATTTTCATTTTTATTGATTTTGGGTTTGTTTCAGTAACTTTTATATTAAGTAAACCATAAAAACTTATCTTTTCCTTCATCATTGCTATTTATCTTTCTAGTATCCACAATGCATCGGGCAATTACACAAATTCTGTTAGATTCCACATTTGGTAAAGTGGCATTGGTAGAGTAGGATCACATAAGGATTTGCTTTATTCTGCTAACACCATCAGCACCTTTTGTATAGCCATTTCATCAGACCGAATCATAGAACCATCTCCTCTGTTTTAAGCCCGTGCCACATTTGTAGATTGAAATTCAATGATAGTTTAACTCTTTCAGATGTCTAAGTCTCCAACTGTCGTACAGAAATTGTTTATAGTCTTTCTAAATGCTCATCATTTATACCAATACTGTACTCACCCGTTATTGACTTGTAAAAAGATTTTTTTTACATGAATCATATCCTTTGAATCCATGCTACCTCTCACGAGGTAGTTTTTCTGTATGTTAAATCATTTATTTGTTCTAATTTAATTTTCAGCACTTTTTGTATTACTTTTATCAGAGATACTGGCCATTAATTCATTGCAATTTCCTAATCTTTCATGTAGGAATATAACTCCCTCTAACTCCCTCAATACTAATCTTTCTTCCAAAAACTTGTGTTCATACAATTTTATTGAGTGCATATGGAGTTACTTCATGGGATCAGTATGTCTTATATAAATCAAGTTTTATAACTTTTCAGGATCTGTTCCCATTCTAGATTGTTAGTGATGAAAAGAATAACATGTTGGTTACCCTCCAGAATTCCTGATTCAAGTCCATGCTCGTTTTCTGATTTTCTCTTAGAACACTAGCCTCTGAATCTTTCAGTGTGGTTATTAACTTGATAAGAGATAATATGTTTCTGAAAAATATGTGGAATATGTTTTGATAACTCTTGCCCTTTTCTTTTTTATCTTAATCAATCTATATTCTTTTATGTTATTATAGCTCATTTCTTCCTTTTTTATATTTTCCATTGTGTTTCATGGCAGTGTTGTCTTCCCCATCTTCTTCAAAGTATACATTGTGTCCTTTACCCTTTTGGCATTATTAAGCCATACACCTTTCTTTCTGTCTCCATTTTCAATTACTGGTACACAGCCCACTCTACTACATATTACGTGTCGGAGAATATCCGTGCGCCATTTGATGATTTTGACATCCTTCACAGTTAATGTTAACAAACCATATAACTCCCTCGGCTTGCACCAGCCATCCTCCACTTTGCAATTTTCTACATGAGAAAGACAGACAATAGGAGGCCTGATTGGCTCACAACTTGGTTTTTGGGAAAAAAATGATATAACTTGACAAAAAAATATAATTCTGCTGAGTACTTTTTTAAGCTATCACCGACTCCCTGCTGCTGCACATTAGGCTTCTAATGTCCCTGGTGCCACTGTTCTTTATATGTTTATTTCTAGCGTTTTTCTCAAAGTATTCCTGAATTTATGAAATATTTGTCTGAATGACTTTTAAAGGTAATTATAGTTTTGGCATTCACTACATCTAACAGTAACTTATTTCAGTGCTTAACACACCCATAGGAAAAAAGGCTTTTTCCCACATCGGTACATCTTTTAGCTTTGAGTCTAATTTCATTTGTTTTAGCAACCGTATTTTCCTGTTTCGAAAAGATGCTTGTGGTTTACTTTATTGGACTTTTTCAGAATTCTGAAGAGATCCATTCATTTTAGCCTCTCTTTATATGCTAGATTTCTAAAGGATGGGATCAGTTTTGTAGTGTTTTTTGTACTTGCCTTAATTTTTCCTCATCTTTTTTATAGTTTGGGTACCAAAACTGGACTAAATATTCAAGGTGTGGTCCTATAAGAGAATTATACAGTGTGAGAATTGTTTCTGGTGTCTTATAATCTATGTTACCTTATAAGCTATGTTACCTTACATTTAGTTACATTTTTTACTTGCTGCTTGACACTGTTTAGTGTATTTCAGGTTGTTGCTCATGACAACTCAAGGTCCTTTGCTTCATTCACTTTATCTAGAGAGTTTCTTAACAGTTTGTTGTCGTAATGTATGTTCTTGTCTCCAAAGTGCATAACTTTACGCTTGTCTACATTAGACTTTATTTGCCATCTGCTTGACCACTTTGCTAGTAAGTTAAGATCTCTTTGAATCTTTTGCAGTCCCGCATGTTTACAGCTCTACCTCCTAATATAGTATCACCGGTAAATTTGGAGATCTTAGATATGAGAGTGAGTTCTAGGTCATTAATGTAAATTATGAAAAAAAAATGGGGCCTAGGAATGACCCGTGGCACCACTTGTTACATCAAGCCAATCTGAGGCTTTGCTGTTTAATACTGAATGCTGCTCAGTCTCAGATCCATGTGCAGAGTTCTTCACTGATTGCATGAGCTTTGAGTTTATGTAAAAGTCTATTGTGAGGTTCTTTATCGAAAGCCTTTTTGGAAATCTGAATATACGAAATCAGATGGCAATTATTCATCCCAATTCTGGTAAATAACACCAAAAAATTCCAGCAAATTCATCAGGCAGGATCTTCTATAGCAGAAATCCTGTTGGTTGTCCAATAGAATTTTGTGTTCTAGAAATGTAGATATTGTATTAATTTACCATCAATTCACCTAACTGACATAATGTTAATCAGACGTTAGTTCAAGGCACACTTTTTGTCTCCTTTTGTATATATAGGAAGTCAATGGATTGAACCAGGGCATGTGAAGCGTCTAGGGTAAACCATGAAAGTTTTGTGGGGCCTGGATGTGGAAAGGGAACTGTGGTTTTGGTGCATTATACATGACAGCTAGAGACTGAGTGGGAACGAATGTGGCCTTTGTTGTCTTTTCCTAGTGCTACCTCGCTTGCATATGGGGGGAGGGGGTTGTCATTTCAGGTGTGGTGGGGTGGCGACAGGAATGAATAAAGGAAGCAAATTTGAATTATGTACATGTGTATATATGTATATGACTGTGTATGTATATATATGTATACGTTGAAATGTATAGGTATATGTATGTGCATTTGTGGACGTATATGTATATACATGTGTATGGGTTGGGTTGGGCCATTCTTTCGTCTGTTTCCTTGCGCTACTTCACTAATGCGGGAGACAGCAACAAAGTATAAAAAATAATAATATAACATTTACTAGTTTCTAGTCATTTAGCATCTGACCATCCAATGGAGATTCATTGAATGTTTTTATTATGAGGTATATCAGCTGTCTCAAGACCTTTAAAAATCTTGGAGCTAAGTCATCTGGGCCATTGGATTTATAGGATTTAATTGGTCCAGGTATTTAAGTATTTCAGAGCTCTTTATTTCTCTAACTTCTAACTCGTTTTCATCAGATCCGTGAATCATTTTCATTGGTTGTGGTATTCAAGATATTTCTTTGTGCATATGGAGTTAAAAGAATGATTTAGTAGGGTAGCCATTTCTGTGTCGTTAGTAGTTAGTGTGCCTTGTTCATTTCATTATGGTCCAATTACTTCCTTTTCCTGTCTTCCTTTGTCTTATATATTTGAAGAATTCCTTAGGATTATTCTTAACTTTGAATGATTTTTTTTTTTTGTTTCATTTACTCTTGCTTATGACCTTCTTACACTCTCTTTGGATTTTGATTAATTCTGTGTGATTTTCATTGGTTTCCATTGATTTGGATTTCTTATATATTTTCTTCATTCGGCAAATCAGTCCTTCAATTCACCTATTCATCTACGATTTTTTTGAAATATTGCAACTTCTCTGTAATTCATGGAATATATTTATTTTCAATCTTGAATAATGTATTTTTAGATTTATTCCACATTTACTCCACTATGTAAAGGTTAAGAAGTTTTGTCCAATTGATTCTGTGAATTTCTTGTCTAATGTTTTCAAAATTTGCTAACCTGTAATCTGGGATCAAGAGTTTATTGTCATTTATTTCATAATCTAAATTTATCTCTAATCTAATCAAACTGTGATCGCTGTTTTACAAACTTTCACCTCCTTTGTAAGATTTGATTGATTGTGTCACTGTTGAGGACAAACAAGATCGAGAATGTTTTTACCTCTTGTTGGTTTTTTGATTAACTGCCCCAGAAAAGTGTCTTCAATCGGTTCCATTAGTCTCATTCCCTTTTGGTCTCCTATTAACATGTTCCAGATTATGTTTGGACTGTTAAAGTCCTACTATTGTAACGTCTTTACTGTTTAATAGTTTTGATTTCATTGTATAATATCTTATCGTCATCTTCTTATTGCTTAGGAGGTCTGTAAATAATGCTGACATAGTTTACTGGGGATAGGGGAGAAAGAATACTTCCCATGCATTCCCCACATGTCGTAGAAGCTGGAAACCCTCCCCTCCTTGTGTTTTAACTTTCTAAAAGGGGAAACAGAAGGGGATAATGGTAAATGTTCAAATTACAGAGGTATACGTTTGTTGAGTATTCCTGGGAAAATACATGGGAGGGTATTGATAGAGAGGGTGAAGGCATGTACAGAGGATCAGATTGGGGAAGAGCAGTGTGGTTTTTTAAAGGTGTGCAAGGAACAGAGTGAATTGGAATGTGGTATACTGTGGTCGATGTGCTGTGAATGGATTGAACCAGGGCATGTGAAGCACTTGGAGTAAACCATGGAAAGTTTTGTGGGGCCTGGATGTGGAAAGGGAAAGGGAGCTCTGGTTTCGGTGCATTATACATGACAGCTAGAGACTGAGTGTCAATGAATGTGGCCTCTGTGTTTTTTCCATAGTGCTACCTTGTGCACGTGTGGGTGGAGGAGGTTGTCATTTCCTGTGTGGTGGGGTGGCAATGGGAATGAATAAAGGCAGCAAGTATGAATTATGTACATGTGTATATATGTATATGTCTGTGTATGTATATATATGTATACATTGAAATGTATAGGTATGTATTTGTCGTGTGTGGACGTGTATGTATATACATGTGTATGTGGGTTGGTTGGGTCATTCTTTTGTCTGTTGCTACTACCTTGCGCTACCCCACTAACACGGGAGACAGCGACAAAATATGATAGATATTTAAATAGTTTACTTTTGAACCTGTCGGTAATGTCAATATAAAGAGGGTCATAAGTGTGTGTGTCTACTTTGCTTATGTTAGTAGCACTTAGATTGTTATCATTGTAGATGGAAACTCCACCATCTACCATGTACAAGTGATCTTTTTTAAATAGTTTGTATCTGGGTGTTGCTTACCAGGCAATTTAGTTTTTATTCTCAGAGTTTACCTAGGTTTCTGAGATTGCAATAATGTTTAGTTTTTCAGTAACTGCATAGGATATGAGTTCGTCATGTTTCATGATAATGCTCTGGGCATTTGTGTATGTTAAACTTATTTTCTTCTTAGTTGCTCTCTGGAGTGAATTTACTTTTTTTTTCTATACTATTGGTATATATGTTTGTATTATCACTACTAATGTCTGCATGTGCAGCAGGGGGAGAAAGACAGTTCTCCATCTGTTTTGGGTTCATCGCCTTACTCTGACACTCCCCGCCCTGGATTTTACCAGAATCGTTCCTAAAAATTACCTGAAAGTTGACTTGTACCTGTGCTAACCCACTACTTATACTGCCATAGTTGTCTCCAACTGACCCTACTTGATCTTTATTTGCTAATTCCTCTGCCTATGACGTTACTGCTACTAGCCAAGTGTCCCTACTGCCAAGGTCCCATCCATCCTCTACCTTGTTCCTCAGATTATGTTTAAAGTCAGATTTCCCCCACACCGACCTACCCCACTCCCTCACCCTTCCACACTCTTCTAGTTTCTTCGTTAGTTAGACCATGATTTGCTCTCGAGTAGTTTATCTCTATTGAAAAAAAAAGACCTCATATTCCCATCCAGTACTCTGCAAGGTGGGCTTTCCCTATTCCATTTAAGTGAAGACCATCCCTAGTGTACAGAGCTATCATGACTAAAATGGTCCCACAGGTCTATACTAAACACGCTATCCTCCTTCCTACAGAGAACTTCGATTCTTGTTTCTCCTCAGCATTCTACTGAGGGTACAGGAATCGACATTGTGCCTTGGCAGCAATCTTGATATCATAAGCTTCCTGGCACTTTCCTTAAATTTGTTCATAAGTTCCCTTTACCTTGCTACTGTTTATACTGATCTCTCATTAACTGCATTGTTTGTCCCCACGTGAATGATAAAAATCACATCCTTGGGATTTTTTGAGACCATGTTGTCAGTCTCATCATTTGTCCCCACCTGAACAACAAAAGTCACATCTTTGAGATTGTTTGACACCATGTTGTCAATCTTATCTAGGAATTGTTTTATCTTAGCACCTGCATAATACAAGTTCTTCCTGTCTCTACCCTTTGCACAGAACTTCTGGTCCTGATATCTATATAGTATAGTGTAGTAAAATACAAGCAACCATGAAATCACTAGTGGTGAAAGGTGTACAAACTTTTACAGGTCAATCTTATCACTTGGTTCCGTTCCCTGAGGTTACCCAGTTCCTAACATCTAAACCTCTTTATTGGCTTTTGAAATGAGCAATAAGATTTATGGTACAATGTTTTATGGTAGTATATATGATTTAAATGAATTTAGGCTTGATTTAGAAATCATTTTCTGAATAGTGCACATAATCATACTCACAGATACTCATAGGTCCTCTTTTGAATATAGGCCTCCTGTGGATTCCTCTTTTGTCAGCTCATCTAAACTTTAACTTTTTAGGTCATGTCTGGTTGTGTATATATTCTCGCTGTAGTTATATTTCTGTGCTTGGCTTTCTCAGAAACGATCTAGTCTTGCTTCAAAGGATTGTATTGATGGTGCTGCTATTACTTTCCATGGTATGCTGTTCCATGTTTCTACTTTTCTTTGTGTAAACAAATATTTCCCAATATCTAATCTTGATATTGATTTGTAGAGTTTAAGCTGGTGCCTCAGGGTGACAGAGTCATCATGGGGGTGTATATAACTGGACACATTTTCATCATATTTTCCAGTTAGTATCTTGTACATCTCAATCATATCACCTCTAGATTGTCTATATGCCAGTATTGGAAGGTTTAATTTTTAATTTCTTGAGTCATTCCTCGTATGAGTGTTGATAGCCCAGGTACTTGTTTGGTCACTCTCTGGACATTTTCTGTAGGTACAGTGTGTTTCTTTATTTGTGGACACCATATATGGTTGGCATACTCAAGATGTGCTGTGTATAGTAGTTTAAAGGTCTTACAATCCATGTATTCCATTGTTCTTCATAATACATCCATAATTGAGTTTGCCTTGTTGATCTTATCTGTGAGGTGTTGCTCAATGACAGTTTAATGTGGATAGTTATTCTCAATATCCTTCTCTGTTTCAGACATGTGCAGATTGCCTCAATTGACCCTCATATTCATTTTTTTGTCTTATCAATGTTGATATACACATTGATATATTCTCCACATTGGACAAGTTTCTTTTACTGCCTCATTACTGCTTGACTTTTGTACTATATTCTGAAGGTAATCTTTACAGGCTGTCCCTTCTTATTGTGGCCACATTTCCCTATCCATTTTATGTATTTGATATGAGATATGACCTATCCCATGTTTGTGGCAAGGAGGGAAGAATAATAAGGGGACTTCATGAGTGTGTAATTACTTATTTGTAATTACATATTTGTACAGTTAGGCAAGAGGAGAATGCTCTTAGGGCCCTGACTTGAACTTTTAATGATATTAAGTAGACTTTTAAACCTTTCTAAACTGATGGCAGTTTCCTTCTCCATTGGTAGTTTATTCTGACCCTCTAGCACCCAAACACTTCTAACTAACTTCCTGCCAGGAATTTTACATGGTCTCTGGTTACTCTGGTGCTGCATTTCTTGAAGAGCTGTTCATTGTCAGTGTTGGTAAAACTAATTCAGAAACCTGAAGTCTGTTATCAGGTCTCCCCTTTTTTCTCCTCTCATGCATGGTGGACCACTATGTAACCCTCAGCCTCTTATTGAGGTTCAGTCTTCTTGATTTAGGTACTGTACCATCATAGTTGCTCTTCTCATATTTTCTGTGCCTGAAATTTGTATAACTTTAGGTTTAGTAACCAAACCTGCAAGGCATCATCCTGTTTTGATGTGATGTACGCAGTGAATAGTTTACCAAACATGTAACTTATCCAAATGCCTGAATGCACTCTTTATTTGTCAGGAAAGTTTTCTCCTTTCTCAGTTCTCATGATGTGTAGCTTTGGCAACAGATAAGGCAAAATGTGTACCTGTTGGTCTCTTGCACACTTAGATTCCTGTAATATTTTCCTGATAGATAATAAAGTCACACCAAGGCCTTCTTTTTTTCTTTTCCATCCTCATTATCTTATACTTACTTGTATTGATCATCATCATCCATTTATCTAACCAACTTTCAGATCTTTACTTTTCTTGTGACCTTGACAATGTTCACCAACATGTTTAGGTGCTGTTCCAGTCCAAGAGGAAATTGATTTACTCACACAAAGAATAGAAGCAGGCCCAAAACCAACCTTGTGACATGTCACTTGTGAACTCAGCCTACTTTGAGGTTGCACCTCTTATCTGTGTCTTTAGTTTCCATCCACTAGGATTGTCTTCTGTCCAGGCATGTAGTCTTCCAGTTATTCCTACCAGTATCTGTGGATTCTTTGTCAACTTCTGATGGGCTTAGTGTCAGAGGCTTTTTGGGAGTTGAAGAACACAATCTAACCATCCCTCTCTTTTTAATTGAACATGAAGCTCACCCTGGCATAGACATCTAGAAAATTGATTGTGTATGACCTTTGCCTGAAACTGTGAAGCTTCCCAGTTAGGAAGTTTCTTCTTTACAAGTGGTCATTCATTTGCTTTCTGAGATTATCTTTTCCGGAGTTTTGCAAATCATGATTGTTAGAAATACTGGCTTATAGTTCTCAAGATTTCCCAGTAACCATTCTTAAATAACAGGCACAATATTTTCCCTCTTCCACATCTTTAGAATTACCCCTTCCTGTAGTGACTCTTACAGTAATATTTTGAGTGGTCTTGCAAGTGCCTCTGCTCATTCATTCAGCACATATGTTAAGACTTCATCAGGAACATGAGCCTTATATTGATCAGATTGTTTTGATAGCCTGCATATATCATTTCTATCACTTCCATGACTTCATCCTTCACCCATTTTATTGATACAGGTATGTTATTATCCTTCATGAGGAAAACACTTTTAGACTTACGTTACAACTTTTCGCATATATCCTCATCATCTTCATGAATTTTCCACTTTGAGTCCCTTAGCCTGCTTTGATTATCTGTTCTTTAACAGATAACTTCTTCATTTCATACTTTTTTTTTTTTGTCCCTCGGTGCTCTTTTCAAAATCTCTTCCCCCCCTTACCTTCCAGTACTCATTCCCTGGTCTTTTGTACATTTCATATGCTGGCTGGCTGTAGGGTTTTGATCTCCCTCATTTTGCAGTCCTTAGTTCATGTACTTTATAACATATCCTGATTAACCAGGTCTCTCTCCATTTTGATACCTCTTCTCTTTTAGCCACCATGGGTACCCATGTTCTGACTTCATTGTATATTTCGTAGAATCTTCTATAGTACTGGTGTATACTCTTATAGAACTCCCTGTCCCAGTTAGGATCCTCATAGAACTCCCTGTCCCAGTCAGTATCCTCAAAGAACTTGATTAGTTCCATGTAGGTTGTGCTCCCTCTTTGGTTTCTGTGCCCCCATTGATTCCCTTGTTGTGTCTTACACTCCATATCCAAAAAAAGAAAAAAAAAAAAGCTACATGATTACCCTTGCAGTTTGGAGCTTCATACTTCATAGGTTCTATTTCCATGCTACAGTGTGTAATAGATATGCTCAAGTAAAGATAGGATATCATCCTGCTCAGTTCTCTTATCCTCTGAGATGTGTTGATAAAGATAGTTCTGTATACTTTTGGAGGATTTGTATCTTTAAGCTCTGTGTTGATGCAGAGTTTTTGATACTTTTGGGAGATTAGTGTCTCGAAATCCCTCGTTATCTGTACCTTACCTTCTCTGAGGAGGGTGTCTCATTACTTTCTGTGCCAGGGCTACTCAGTTACTTTAGGAGTAGGGCCAGATTATGAAACTCAGATTGATGGAAGGGTAATGCATTTATTTTATCTCCATTTTTTTCTCTAAGCATTTCATTCAACTAATTATTAACAAATGATCATCTGTTTCATTCAGCCAATTAATACAGTTGGTCATGATAAAAATCTATCTATGTAAAGTTTCATAAGTACTTAAATAAGTAAATGAATAATTTCATTAATTCATTATAATTCTTCTGAGTCTGTCAAAGGGCCAGTGAAAAACCACTCATGGGCTGAATTTGGCCTGTGGGCTGCCAATTGAATAGCTCTGTTCTATACTATCTTTATTGTTCCTTCATTGATTGTGATATACACCTGCTGTGGGTTCTTGCAATTCCTTGGAGGATTTTAAAATAACAGTACTGTAATACACCTCCTGCCTGCAGCAATTTACTCATTTTGTATAGTCTGAAGGCATCATCTGCTTATATTTCCTAAAATTTGTTAAGATCTCTTATCGAGAGGACTTACCCTCCCTTCTTTATTGTCTCTCCTTGCCATTGTAAATCATCTTGAACAGATCAAGTTAGACTTTAGTTTATATGTGCATTTGATTACCATTTGTGTGTTATAGGGAGAGAGTTTTACGCTGGTGTGTGTGTGTGTGTGTGTGTGATTTTTTCTTTGATAGCTTTGGGATGGGGAAAACTAAAGTCAGGGAGAGAGTGGGGGATTTATTAAACTAAACTCCTTTGTATTCATGTTACAAGACCAGTACAGATATTATCAGGTATTGGTCTGATGGAATATGTGGTATCTTACAAATGACACACTTGGACATCCTTTTATTGAGTCTCAGAGCATCACATATCTGGAATCCTCTAGCATAACTAGAGCTTTCAAATGCTGCACTTCTGGGACTTTCAGACATCACATTTGTTCTTTTACTGTACTTCACACCTAAAGTAGCTTTTGAACATCCTTATATCCAACTTGATTTTGATTTCATATAATCAAATTTTTTTTTTTCAACTAAGCTTGTACTTTCCAGCCTAGGACTTTCAATATCATCACAATTGTTACTTGAGACATTCCCTAAATGCAACTTTTAGACATCATCACATCTGGGATTGGTAAAATATCACAGAACTGTATCATATATACTTCCAGATATCAGAGTTGGTGATTAAAGATGCTGGATAGATGTCTTTACCATCAGTTAGATTCGCTTCTTCCCCCACTAGCGACTGAAGACAGTAGTCAGGTATGCATTTATCTAATGTTTTGTTTTTTAATGATTGCAAGTAGGTTTATTGTTTGTTTAGTTATATTTTGAAAGGGAATGGTGAGTGAGAGCACATGGCTTAAGAAAAGATGTATACATTATTATATTTTATTATTTGTTATACATAATCAGTTTCCCGCGTCGACGAAATAGCGCCAGGAAACAGACAAAGAATGGGCCATCACTCATAAACACATATATACATAGACGCATATATACATATCAACATGTACATACATATGCATACACTTACACAGACATATACATATATACACATGTACATATTCATGCTTGCCTTCATCTACTCCTGTCACCACCCTGCCCCACAGGAAACAGCATCGCTGCCCCCTGCTTCAGTAAGGTAGCACCAGGAAAACAGACAAAAAGGACCACATTTGTTCACTCTCAGTCAGTCTCTAGCTGTAGAGTGTAAGGCACTGAAACCACAGTTTCCTAGCAACATCCAGACCCAACAGACCTTTCCATGGTTTACCCCAGCCACTTCACATACCCTGGATCAGTCCATTGACAGCATGTCGACCCCAGTATACCACATCGTTCCTATTCATTCTATTCCTTGAACACCTTTCACCCTCCTGTATGTTCAGGCCCTGATCACTCAAAATCTTTTTCACCCCATCCTTCGACCTCCAATTTGGTCTCCTGCTTCTCCTTCCCTCCACTTCTGACACATATATCCTCTTTTTCAATCTTTCCTGACTCATTTTCTCCATGTGTCCAAAACCATTTCAAAACACCTCTTCTGCTCTCTCAATCACACTCTTTTTATTACCACACATCTCTTAACCCTTTCATTACTTATTCGATCAAACCACCTCACACCACATATTGTCCTTAAACATTTCATTTCCAACACACCCACCCTCCTCCGCACAACCCTATCTATACCCCATGCCTTGCAACCAAATTACATTTTTGGAACCACTATTCCTTCGAACATTGCAAGTAGGTTTTTTGTTTGTTTAGTTATGTTTTGAAAGGGAATGAAGAGTGGGAGTACATGGCTTAAGAAAAGGTGTATTCATTAATTTATTATATTATTGTTATACATAATCTCAGTCTCTAGCTGTCATGTGTAATACACCAAAGCCACAGCTTCCTAGCCACATCCAGGCCTAACAGACCTTTCCATGGCTTACCCCAGCCACTTCACATAACCTGGATCAGTCCATTGACAGCACATCAACCCCAGTATACCACATCGTTCTTATTCATTCTATTCCTTGAACGCCTTTCACCCTTCTGTATGTTCAGGCCCCGATCACTCAAAATCTTTTTCACCCCATCCTTCGACCTCCAATTTGGTCTCCTGCTTCTCCTTATTCCCTCCACCTCTGACACATATATCTTCTTTGTCAATCTTGCTTGACTCATTTTCTCCATGTGTCCAAAACCATTTCAAAACACCCTCTTCTGCTCTCTCAACCACACATCTCTTTACACATTCATTACTTATTCGATCAAACCACCTCACACCACATATTGTCCTCAAACATTTCATTTCCAACACAGCCACCCTCTTCCGCACAACCCTATCTATACCCCATGCCTCACAACCATATTACGTTGTTGGAACCTTTATTCCTTCAAACATACCCATTTTTGCTCTCTCAGATATTGTTCTCACCTGCCACACATTCTTCAACACTCCGAGAACCTTCGCCTCCTCCCCCACCCTGTGTCTCACTTCCACTTCCATGGTTTCATCCACTGCTAAATCCACTCTAAGATATCTAAAACACTTCACTTCCTCCAATCTTTCTCCATTCAAACTTGCTTCCCAAGTAACTTGTCCCTCAATCCTACTGAACCTAATAACCTTGCTCTTATTCACATTTACTCTCGACTTTCTTTTTGCACACACTTTACCAAACTCAGTCACCAACTTCTGAAGTTTCTCACCCGAATCAGCCACCAGCGCTGTATCATCAGCGAACAACAACTGACCCACTTCCCAAGCCCTCTCATCCTCAACAGACTGCATACTTGCCCCTCTCTCCAAAACTCTTACATTCAAATCCCTAACAACCCCATCCATAAACAAATCAAAGAGCCATGGAGACATCACACACCCCTACCGCAGACCGACATTCACTGGGAACCACTCAGCTCTACCTCTCTCTCTCTCTCTCTTTATTTATTTATCTATCTCTCTCTCT
>JAUUDZ010065088.1:0-10174 GCA_032361705.1 Panulirus versicolor
TCAAATCATGATGAACCATGAATAAATCTTGATCAGCTTGAATTCTCTTGTTAAAATGCAGAGTGGTTCCCTTAGATGACTCTTAGAAAGTGTTTTTCAAAAGATAAGATCAAATCAAGAGTCACTAATGAGAAAGAACAAGTAAGGGTATTTATAATTTTAACAAATAAAACTGATTTAATGATTATCAAATGTGGTAATCGATTATTTCATTACATAAAGATTACATATTTGCTCGTGCAAAATGCTGCATGAACACTTAAGAATATATCATTTACACATGAATATTGATTTGAATTTCCTTTTCAATTCATGTTATTAGAAATGATGGTCATGACTGATGCTGTTTGTGAGTTGAGGGCTTTTTCTCCTTTTCTTTTGTTAAGTATATAGGAAATTATATGCAACCAGTAGTGCACAGAGAAGATATGAATGATAAATGAATGCATATTATTATGTAATATGCAAGAGGTTAGAAGATTTAAATAGCTGCCAGTTGGCTTCAGATGCTCATAGAAGCAGTCTCATAGGAGGAGTTAAATGCGTTACCATTTTACACACTGTTTCTTTTCTTGGACCCCATTCGCCTCATAATGGCAGTAATGGTCTGCTGCATATTCTCAAATGTCACGCTATTCTCCTAATTTTCCTGTTTTGATGCCATGTCTTGCCATTATGTTTGTCTGTATCTCTCTTTTCATTCTTCCAACCATTTTCTCTTGAGTATCATTGCTGAAGTACTTCTATATTCTTTTACCTTACTATACTGTATTAGTATGCAGACATGTAGAATATGTATTGCTTTTGAGATATTCAAACTTACATGCATAGTTCATCAGTAAATGTTTGATTGTTACTGTTTGGTCTGTAATACTTGAAGGTATGGCTCTGGTCAGCAGCTGATATTTGTGGAGCATGTTCTACTACACTTGATGTAAATATAGGAAAAGGCGTACTGATATAGATTAAAGGGTATCAGTAAAGTAAAATGAAATTTAAGGAATATAAGAAAGAAATGATGCTTTTTACAATGAAGTTTAGAACAACATTCATCACTCTTCCTAGTTTATATCTATATAGTGTATCTATCTATCTATTGGTATGATATGACCAGCCCTAGATAAAAGTTCCCGGAGGGAAGGGGGAACAGAGATATAGCTCTTCAGAGTTATTTTCTGCTTATTTTATGCTGTAAATGTTTATTTGTTTTATGTTGCCAAATTTATTTCATGTTCAGAAGTAGCTTAAGGTGCTTCTCTGTGATGAATCAGCTCAGACTGAAGAGAGCTATAGAATTCTTTTGTACATGTTTAAACCATATATATGTTACAAACTATCACTTAGGTAGGATTTATTTGGCATTTTACAATATTCATGCTGTGAAAACTGTTTATATTCATTGTATGTGCCTTTATCTTTCAATGCCTTTAGAATTTTAGCCAGTATCCTAGCAAATCAGAACATACTTTGGAGAATTTTTCTAGTAGGTTCAGCCTTGAAACTGATGGTGCTGCCTTCTTAGTTTTATATATTGGATGATTTTGAAAGTTAAGCATAAAATTGTCTTCAGATAGCTCAGTAGGACCACAATCATCATCACTACTTCCCCAGATGTAGCAGTTACCAGATGTTCTAGCAAAAAGAAAAGCAAATTTTTTCTGGTATATTATATGCTGATATTGGTATGGAGTAAACAGTGATTTTGACAGATAAGATATATATATATATACATATATATATATATATATATATATATATATATATATATATATATGTATAATATAGATTTTGTTGTTATCAACAGATTTACTCAATCAGAACGACGGGTAGTAGATAGATTACTGAAGAAGTTCTTCCTCATCAATGCTGTGTTTTACTTATGCTGGCTCCCAAATGTCATAAATGGCATTGTGTTATGGACAACATGGGATGATCTCCCTAGAATCTTTATTCATGTTATTTGGTACTTAATGGTAAGTACATACCTTCTCTCCATGTCAGATGGTAAGTTTTTTCTCTTCCTGTCTTCTGCTATTTCCTTGGTTTCTATTCTGATGAAGTGTACTATATCATCTCCCTTCCTATTGATTCTTATTGCAGTGCATGTTATTCTTCCTTATACCACTCCCTTCTCAGTAAAAGTTCCCTTTTTATGGACTTCATTCTTATTCATCTCCATACTTGTACTTCTTGCCTATAGAGGTCTTTGCCCTCCATATTTTTCTGTCCTTTAAACCACAGCTCTTTATAGTCAAGACATTTATTCATCTGTTACTCAACAAAATCTATTTAATGAATTTTTCATAAGGTAGGTTAGGCAGTCCTACTTGAGATCACATAGTCAGTAAACCCTCAAATTGCAGTTCTTCAGAAATATCCCTTTTCCACTTTAAAGGGTGCCATCCTGTCCCTGCCTCTAAGTGTAGTGCAGCCCTTAAGCTGCAGGAACCCCTGGATATGGGCTCCAAGGCCTCTCCATGAAAGGGTACATAGGTAATATAATATAAATGATATGAGGTTTTGAGCACCACTTGTTGAAATCCTTAAACAAGGTTCAGAGCAGTCCTTGCTGAGAATCTCATATGAGATCCAGAACAGTGTAAGGGCTTAGGTAGCCTTTTAAACCACACTGTCATATGTGCTTTCCCTGATCTTGTGGTAATTAAAAAAGAAGAAAATTCATTTTAGTATTTATTCTTAAACTTTTTTATATTCTGTTGGATTAACAACAAAGAGACTGTACTCTTGATAGAGGATATTTCAACAAAGAGACTGTACTCTTGATAGAGGATATTTTCTTTTTAAAGGCTATACTAAACCCACTACAAGCTGTCTTCAACTGTTTGGTGTATCGCAGCTGGGATTCAGGCAGTACTGTGTCAAAGCCTGCAGTATTGATAAAGCAAATGTGGCACAAAAAATTTTCTCAGCAAAGAGAAAGTCCCAATTCTGATGTTGATGAAAATGCTGATGACAAGGTAAGGTTCTTTTTCATGGTATGTCTTTGTGAGAAACCATTTTTCCCCACAACCTTAGGTAGTCATAAAGCTACACCCTATTTTGATAAAGGATGTTTATCAACACATGCTGTAAATTTGTATTTGATTTTACCTTTTTCAATTTCATTCTTTATAAGTTGATCACCTACTTTTCCAGAATATCCATTGCAGCCCCAGTGATGATATGTAATTTAGGGTTGTGGCATCCCAAATTATGCATTACCCATAGCTAACCAGACTGATTTATGTATTAAAGCAAGTAATTTTTTCCCAACAACCCTTCCAAAGTAAGCACAGTGCTTAAATAGAGCAGGAAATTATGTAATACTGAACTTTGATTAAGCTTATAAATAAGTGCTGCTAGTTTTAAGCACTCCAGAATTAATGACTGCATTAAAAAACCAGTCACAAATATTTCATACTAGTGTTTACTTTCTTGGGTCCTTATATGATTTGTGCATTATTTGAGGAAGTATGGGCCACTTTTATTTTAAGGTTGTTCATAGTTTCTGTGATTTTAAGTGCAAAATTGTTTCACATAGATGGATTTGTTTGCTGCTTCAGTAAATTATTTAATGGTTGGCATTAACCGGCCTTCAAAACATACCCTTGGAATGAAACTTGATTGAGCTGTATTATAAACATTTTGTAAGATGTTTAGTAGCTTTAAGTCTTTTGATTCTAATGAGATTCTTTGAATTCTTGTATATAGTTTATGACTATATACAGTTTTCCATGTAACTTACAGTTCCATGTATTGCCTCTGAATAAGACAACCTTAACCCACTGGCCCTTGACTACAGAAAGCACATTTTCTCTTGGGCTCTATACTTTCAAAATGTGCTGCTACCAAACCAGCTTTTTCCATTCCATGGATCATCCTTTTTCTTTTGTAAAACCTTTCCATGGTTAACCCTAGATTTTTCACATGCCTTGGTTCGGTCCATTGACAGCACGCCAGTGGACCCTAGCCTGAACCAGATACCCATTTCATCAACCATCCCCTAAGGATGGATGAAGAGCTGGATTGAGTGTGGACCCACTGTACGACTAGGATTCAAACCTATGCCCTTGATCCTGGGTGGCCTGCAAATGGTCTGGAATGCTAACCACTACACTTAACTGTTAGTCATAGGATATAGGTTTGAAGCATAACTGTGGGATATAAACATCTTGCTACTTACTTGAGGAACTTTTGCATGGGCTATCATGCTGTTTAGTGGGAGGCTTAATAAATCCAAAACAAGAGAATTCATACGTCTTGTTTATTATTAAAAAGAAAATGCAGTTTTTTTATGTTTACTTTCATTACAACTTGTTTTCTTGTTAATCTATATTGCAATGTTTCAGCTACAGGATGGTGATGATTCTGAGGTTGAGGAACGCCTTTCCCAGCATGCTGTAAGGCAGATATCACATGAACGCACTCCTCTCTTGCCCTCAGCTTCGCAGGACTTGGTGAATGAGGACTCTCAAGAAATACTCAAGGAAAGCTATACAGTCAAAAAATACAGTAAATGAAGTTGTACCAAGGTTTTCCCAGACTACTATGTTTTTTATCATTTTTTCCCTGACTACCATGTTTTTTATAGAAGTATCACATGACGTAGAAGGTTTCATTTCAAAATACAAAGCAACTAGGGAGTGAATGTGTGCAATGCAGTCATTGTTTTCTGTTCCTAATGCTGCCTTCCTAAGGCTGTGAAAAATATTGGGTGAAAAAAGATGACTTTTATCTGTGCTCAATAGAACTTGAAAGACAAGCACACAATAGCCCTGTCTGTTTTAAACAACTGGATCATTGAACATAAAGTCAGTTATCCCACCCAACTGATGTAATTTTCTAAGTAACCTCTTACCTTGAGTTACTCAGTCACATACCTTAAAAAATGTTGAACATTCATTAGGTAATCATTCCTTATCAGGAAGGGTCTCATGACAGGAAATTTAGAAGATTAAGATTGTGAATATGCATACAGACCTTCATTTTTTCATCTGAAAGATTTTTGGATCTTCTCTCAAGATTTCCCAGCTATTTGAGCACTTAGCAATTGATGCATATTTCTAAACTGTGGAAGTAATGGAGAGTTAAAGGTCTCTGAAATCTGAATAGGAAGGCGATTTCATTTTGTTCCTGACATCTCTGAAAGAACTATGAAATCTTTTTTGATAAAAGAAAGCACCTTCTGTGTCCTTTGTCATTTCTTAAGCAGTATACACTTAATGATTTGTTAACCATTTGGATTTAGGCACTACCAATTACATTGTGGTGATCATTCCACCTTTTAGTAGCTCTAAATGTGGATTATTTTAACACATATTATTATGTTTTAAGTTGTCTCAAAGTTTATGGCTTATAGAATTGTTAGGTAAATGATTCTTTAGATTGTTTGGAGTGGAATTATTGTTTAAAATTATTTTCTAAGCATCTGTAAATTCACATCAGTTCCCATGCAAGAAAAGATAATTATGCACCCTCAGGAGTTCTTATACTTATTTGCCATGTGTACTTTGGTATACCAAAGATGACAGATTTTGTGCTAACGTTTAGGGGATGGAGAGACAACATCTTGGTTGCTAATGCAACAAAATGTCTGTTTTAAAAGGTTTTATCAAAATTATAGTACAGGATACTTGTAGAGTTAAGAAAAGACTGCTAAACTTGCAGTATTGTCTTACTTCTGTATTAAAAAACAGTTCATAATGATCATAATGCACTAACATATATAGTCATCAAATGTTAGACATATTTTGGTTGTCATTTATTGTTAGATTCTTGAACATCAAATGTCATTTTGGTACAAACATAACTTTTATAAGTTCCAATATTTTTTACGTATTATATTTATTATGTGATGAGTGGTTACTTTTAGTATCACTCGAGAGTTCACTTCACTTGGCTATTTGGACTTTTGCCCACTAACAGTGCAAAAGAAAATGGTTAAAGCAAACCACATATAGTTCAGTATGTGTAAACTTATGGGATCTCACAATTCTAGGAGCCATTATATTAACATTATATGTTTTGTCGACTATTCCGAGAAAACAGCTGTGGAAAATATCCTCTTACCTAACAACTTGGTTTTAACTTTAATACCTGGATCATAGGAGATACTTGGATTGTAGAATATACAGTTTTCTATTTACATAACTTGTGACTGATATGAAAGTTATTTGTATTTGTAAAACCAGTTAGCTACCACTTGAGATCACTCTTTTTGTCAGCCTTACCTGTTTAATGATATTTTTCCATTGGATCTTTTCTAATCTATATCACTGTTTCTCCAAGGATATAGTGTGCATCTATTGCATGCCTCATAGAGCTTAACTGTTTTAACTGATTCCATGTGGCCATTAATTTGTGTCAACTTCTCCCGACTGATACATCTTAACCAGATGCAAGGTGAAGTGACTGGAATTTTTCCACAGATGGAGGATTAATATAAAAGAGTTTCCTTAACTCGTATTACTAGTGTTTACCCAGTAGTTAGGAGGTGTCTTCTGATAAGTGTATCAGCAAATTACTTTAAGGAAAGAATTTTTAACTTGGAAAAAGGTCATAGTGGGCTTTTCAGTCCTCCCTTTTTTTGTATTAGTTAATACAATACAAATGAAAGAAAGCCTTTGTAGAGTGGAGTCTCTTAACCAAAGAATTTCAGTTTTACCCAACATTACTATACGGTGGATTTAGAATGAGTGCTTTATTATTTGTAATGTAGTTAATTTTCAACTTGCAGAAGACATAGTTTTCTATTAGGCATTTTCAACTTGCAGAAGACATAGTTTTCTATTAGGCTTTCCCTCAAATGACCTTTCCATTGTTTTGCCTCACGTCTTCCTGACACTTTCATTGATGTGTTTAGGCAGAGCATGTACCATTTGCCTGTAGTTGCTTTGCCTAGGCTTCTGCAACTAACTTTTAGTTCCTGAGGCAATGTTTTAAACTCCAACATGAATCAGTATCTTTTTAAGGGACCAAATCTTTACTAGTCACAAATGAATCTCTTATATGCAATAGATGTATAGTGTATTTAGATATTCTTTTATTGCAATCAGGTTTATAGAAACCAGCAGAAGGGGTTTTTGTGCATCTCATATTATTACTGTTTCACATTTTTTTCATTTGTTTTGGTTTTTTATTCAGTCTTAGATTTAGATACAGTATGAAACTTATACGATTCAAAGTGAGGTATGTGAAATTTACCAAACAAAAGGTGAGAATATCAATTGAAGCTGAATTCCAAGTAATTCGATGCTGTACATACAGATTTTGTACCTGAGATTTAGTAATAATTAAGTCATAATTCAAGTCATGCCTTAACTATACATCACAAATTTTAACTCAGGTTTCATTTTGGCAATATAATGTACATTTACTCATATTAGATGTCTCTGTTGATATACATGTACTGGTGTTATTGGACTCTCCTTGCATGTGGTTACACCAAGAGTGAACAGTCACTTCTGGCGAGGTTGCATCATTATTAATGGATGAGAAGTATTATAGAGTCATGAGGGACCTTTCATTTCAGAGGATTCCATTTCATTGCTCCCGATTGGTCTTGCAGGAGCCCCTTAAAAGGGATCCTGAGGTTGTATAAGTGATTGAATTGTACTATCTATCAATATGTATATATATATACCTTTGATGCCCGTTTCCTCCAGGAACTTCCTGAAGGGGGTGGCCATGGCAAAAGTCTCCATTACTGATGAACGCTAATGCCTTTAGTGCTTTACACTTAACAAGCCACTAGTAGAGGTTACCTTTAGCACTCTGTTTACAGAGGTTCAGTTGAATTATACATTTCCTCATAATGTTGCATACTGAAGAGAATGCAAAAAAGAAACGAAACTAATTCTCAAGTGTACTTTGCCAGTATATCGGTGTGTGTACTGTGCATAAACTGTTGAACAGCAATATCCTGTGTTCATTGTTAGACTTATTCAAGAAATCTATGCCTTTATTATGTATGAGATAGTATCTTTTGGTATTTCAAAAGTGTGATAATCCAAAACAAATATTGTATTTTGCATTCATTATATTTTGATTCAGACTGTAAAGGCTTTTATATGAAAACAAAGGTGAGGCGAAGGAATGCATGGAGAAACTGCATGTATAAGAGTGGTTCAAGTGCTATGTGATTGTAGGATGACTATGGACACACATTTATAAGGTACTGAGCCTCAAAGATAGGAAGGATGCCTGACTTGATCCTCTGTTATAGCCCAACTTTAACATCATTCTTCTTGCCTGAGAAGATATTGCACCACACTAGCAAGAGATAGAATATTTTTTATCGAGAATGACTTCTTGAAAACAAGACCAGGCAAACTTCAGTAAGTTTTGTCAAATTTAAGTCTAAGACATATGAATCTGCTTCTATAATTGTATTATTCCTGAATATAAACTGTGCCTAAACGGGTTCTCATTATTTTTTTGTGTGCATGTTCATTGATTTTGAAAAGAATTTATTTCTATAAACTTATCATAGAAATATTAGATGCTGTGATTTTTTCCTGATCATAGAATAATGAATTGAAAAGTGGGAAGAGATACAAATCTTATGAATGCTTATGACATGAATGAATTTGAAAGCCCTATGCCACTTTTTTCACTCTACACGAATTCAGGACATGTTTGGTTTTGATTTTTATTATGTACTCCTGCAATCTTTATGTCCTATTTGCCATTTTATTATTATTTTTTAATGAATCAATTTGCAGTTTTTCCAGTCTCTGTATATGAGAAAGTAATTAGATTAAGGGAAGTTGAGTTGTTATAAAGTAATGAATGTAGTTACCTGACGGTGTCTTTAGAATTTGGTGGTGGGATTGAATGTGCCAATGGTTTAGATCTAATATTTTGCAGTACTGTGTGCTGTCATTTAAGTTGCTTGAATGATGTGGGCTTTGAAAGAAAATTCAATTTAAGGTTGATTCTAGATATCACTTCAGAATAAGTTTCTATTTGATAAGAGCTCATCATAATCAGCATAATTTTTTAAAAAGTATATATTTCTATTAGGCATGTAAGTGTACTGTATTTGTTAGCTTTGTGATATTTATTATGATGCTGTTGAACATAGATTTTATAGATGAAGTGTTTTATATCTTTATATATTTATTCACAAATGATATATCATAAAAAATCACATGACAATGCACACTTCTCTCTCAGAATACTATTGATAGGTAGAGTAATGTATTTTCTTGGTGATTGGAAATCCATTTTGCCTTACATATTTAGTATGTTCATTTTTAATGGATCAGCAGCCTGAACTCTTGCTTGTTCCGTAGTTTATACATATTATCATTCATTAATTTTTAGGTGTAGGAAAAACATGAATCTAGTGGACCAGATATTTATAACTTTGAAGTATTTGTTAAGGTGTATTCTTGTATTTGCCTTATCCTTTTTATATAGAATAAAATCTTACAATTAGCAGGGTGTATGTTTGTTACAAACTTTTTTGCTTTCCTAATAGTTTTTTAGTTCCTGTCTTTTTAAGTTTTTGACCTTGAAGGAATGAAATATTTGTATAGATTTTATACACCACTTAAGTTTCTTTGAATTGATAATGACCTCTCAAGGGGCAAAACAGTTAACAGTTATGATTTAAAGAAATATGTACTCGTTTATATGCTGCATAATTTTTACAGTATTAGTAGTCTGTGTAAACATTTTTAGTTTATCAATTTTTGTTTCTTGCATTTAGTCTACTAATACAGTAGTTTTCCTGCTGCCTCAAATTGTTGCAGTGCTGTATCAGCTTTTTACTCAGCCTTTACAGTCCTTTTAACACTGTCTTGAGTTTCTTTTTAGAGTCTAATCCTAGTTGGTACCTTAACTGTTCACCATAAGGGATTGTTATTTAAACAAGTAGCTTTGATAGGCTGTGGTGGATTTCTCTTTATGTTAAACCAAATGAATGATGTCCTAAGAATCGTTTTGTATCACTATTTGAAAAAGAAATTGATGACCCTTAAATCGTGCAGTGTGTGCACGATAAGTATGTAATTGGTATCCCTCCATTGTTAAATGAAATACCTTGTTTAGAGCACTCCTTTGACTTTCATTTCAGTTTTTCCTGCAGTATCATGACGCGCATCTGTAAAAGGGCTTGTCCAAAAACATTTGCCTGTCTAACTGTATCCTCTTGTTTTATGGTTAAAAT
>JAUUDZ010065110.1:0-10174 GCA_032361705.1 Panulirus versicolor
TATGTGGGTGGGTTGGGCCATTCTTTCGTCTGTTTCCTTGCGCTACCTTGCTAATGCAGGAGACAGCGACAAAGTATGATAAATGAATATAAATAGATATATATATATATATATGTATGTATAAAATGTATGTGTATGTGTGTGTCGTTTAAATACCCTAGACCCATTTCAGAAAGGCAATGATTTTATCCAGAATTCCTTTTTCTTCAGGTAATGCAGTCCATGGCATAGCCATTTTTGCACTCATGAACACTGATTTCGTTTTCCTCACATTCCTCAATGTGCCATAGACCTTCTGCCCTTCACTCAACTCTATAGCTTACTTCACTTCCCATGGTTCCATTTGCTGCCATGTCCACAAGGATGTAATCCAAGACTCCGCACTTCCTCTGTTTTTTTTTTTATTCTAACACACTACAATTAACCAGTCCCTCTCCAATGTTAAACCTTTTAACTCTGCTTTTTTTCACATATCTCAATTTTCTTCTTTCCTACACTCTCCCAACTCAGAAACCAGCTTCTCCAGTGTCTCTGTTTAATCTTCTACTAGCACTGTCATAAGCTGAAAATAAAGTGACTCACCTGCTGGGCCTTCCTACTTGAAACAGACAGCAGACCTGCTCCTCTTTCTAAAATCCCTGCCTTGCTATCCCTTAACACCCTATTCATGAACAGATTAAACAGCCTTGGTGACACCCCCTTCTTTCATGGAACTGCTCAATCCCCTATCTTCCTACTTGCACATGTGTGGCTCTCTTGAAAAAGAAATTCTCAGTTTCTAGTATCTTTCCTCTCACATCACATAATCATAACAGCTTCGAAAAAGCATATTAATGAACCCTATCATACGCCATCTCCAGATCCATTAATGCTACATACAGGTTTTCCTGACTCTCCAAGTATTTCTCGCATGATTCTGCAAAGCAAACACCTGATTCACCCATCCTCTATATCACTCCTAAAACTACATTGTTGGAGTTTAAGTGTGAGTTTGAAGGTTGGTTGTTTAGTGCTTGTTAGTTTGGTGAGAATGTGTTAGTATTATATTTGTTGGGGATCGGGGGATCTGTGAGTAGAGGTCACTGAAGTGTGCAGCAGGGGTAAACTTTTTATTTCTGCTTGGGGGTTGGTGTTTAGTTATAGAGTGGTATGGATGGGAGGGATCTAGTGTTGTTGCATAGAATTGAGTGTCTAGCATGCTGAGATGGGATTGTTCTAGGAGGAGCTTTGTTTCATTGTAAAGATGTTGTGTGTTTGTGGTTGGACTAATTTTTGTGTGTGTGTGATTTGCAGCTTTGTTATATTTACTTTTGAGAGAGTGTACGACCAGGCAGGCAAGGCATAGTTTAAAGTGGAACAGATGAATTGTTTATGGAGGATTTTGAGGAATTCCTTTTCATTTTCAAATCTTATGTCAGTGTTCTTAGGGCATTTAGTTTGTGTTACTTTTGTGTTGATGTTATTGACTGGGGAGTAAATGGCATGTGTGTATGTCATATGTGATGCATGATATGATTCTATATATCCTTTCTCCAAAAACCTTGCTTTCATATCTCAACACCACATCTGTGAACAGATTAAATAGCCATGGTGACCCCCCCCTCACAGACCCACCTCTGCCTGGAAATACTTACCTCCCATAGCCTTAGTTACACACGTCTGACTTGCTTGAAAGAGAACTAACCTGCTTCTAGTAGCTTTCTTGCCACAATATATATATATATATATATATATATATATATATATATATATATTTGTAACACCATCCATAAAGCATACTTATCAACATTATCATAACTTTATTTCCAGATTTTGTAAGTACTTCTAACACATTCTGCAAAGCAAACAAGTGATCCACACATCCTTTACCATTCCTGAAACCACATTGTTTCTCCCTAGTAAGAAGCTTTGTGCATGCTGCCACCCTCTCAGTCACCACTTTGTCCTGCATCAGACCATTCCTCCCTAATCTGATGCTGTGTGCATGCTGCCACCCTCTCAACACCACTCTTCCATACAAAGCACCAGGTACACTCATCAGACTTTTAGCTGTGCAACGTGAAGATTCAGTTTCATTGCCTTTGTCTTTCTACAGGCATTCTGCCATTCCTCATGCACCTCATCATGATCCATACAGTGAAAATTTTAACTAACCGATAAAAAATGTTCTAATCTCCTTGTCTCAAGTCCAGCTACCATGCTGCACTTTATTGAAATTACTTACCGTGACACATCATATACTGCCACATCCAAAACACCCTAAATCTGCCAACCTATCACAACACATACAACAGTTTGTCAAAAAACTCACTTCATTATGTCTTCTTTTCTCAGCCTGTTACTATTTCCCCATCTGCCTTATTCACTGGTGTTCCCTTTTGTTCTGTTGTTTTTCTTACTGTTAACTTCTTTCCTAAATATTTTCTTATTCTTCCTAAGATTTAGTGATACCCTTTTACCCCAGCCTCCATTTGCTTCTTTTTCAGCCTTTGCTCCATCTTGATCTGCTGCTTTCTCTTGTACATATTCCAGTCACTCGCATTCCCTTTCTGGAGTTAATGCTCATACACTTCTCTCTTTCACTAGCAACATCCTCTTCCCACCTCTCTTTACCCTTTCTCACATGCCTGCCTCCCACTTACCGCATGCCAAACACTTCACTTTAACATGTAAGCACTGCTTCACTAAGTACCTCCTATCTCTAACTTGCTCCCCAGAAGCCACATTCCCAAGCTCACCCACTTTTGCCACCCTCTTCCTCTCCATATCATTCCCTGTTTTCAAAAAGCCTATACAAACCTTCTTCCTAGCCTCCACCAAGTTGTGATCAGACATCTCAAGCTGCCCCTCTTTGCTCATTTACATCCTTTTGCATTCCAAGCAGTGAGTATATGATCCAGTAAGGCCCACTTATCCCTTTTACCAATGTATGTCCCTCTTTGTAAACAAGGTATTCCCTATCACCAGTACTTTTTTAGCACATAACTTCACAAGCTATTCATCAGTTTCATTCTTAACATTGAGTACCCCATACCCCGTAAGTATACCCTCAACTACCTTATTGCTTACTCTCACATTCATAGTACCTGTCACTGATACTCAATCCCTCACATCAAAATTTCTGACTCTGTCTTAGCTCCTCCTCCCAGAACTTTTGCCTGTCTTCCATAATTCTCGTTTCCAGGTGCATGAGCAATAATGATCATGCACCTCTTGTAATTCATTTTCATTTTTACCCACATCAGTCTGAAGCTTACTTCCTTGCACCCATTTACATATTCCTACAACTCTTCTTTCAGACAAAATGCTACCCCTTTCTAAGCTCATACCCTCTTACTAACCTCTGACTTTATCCATAGGCATTCTTGGACCATTCTTCCCCTTTCCCCAGGAGTTTAGTTTAATTAAATCCAGAACATCCAGGAAAGTCTCTCCCTTCTTGAAGTCCTGGTTACATCTGTTCCTGGTCAGACCCCCAGCCTGAGCCTTTAAAGAGGATGAGCACTCCTTGCTTGGCCCCTCTCTTGTTCCAACTTTAGAAAGTGAAATACAAAGAAGAGAGGGTTTTCAGGTCCCTGGTCCTGCACCATGTAGTCGTCTTCTATGACACGCAGGGAATATGTGGCAAGTATTCTTTCTTCTATCCTGACCTATGAATACACCCACACAGTAACTGGTGCCAGAGTGGGACAAGTAAAAGAACCTTGCATCATCATTTACATTCAAATTGTTTACACCACTTTAGATTATGCCTCACCTGCCTGGTCTTCCACCCTCACAAAAACAAATATAAGATAACTGCAAACCACATGAAATAGTCCATTCAGAACAGTCACAAGCTGCCTAGTGACCCCAAACACTCAACACCCTCATAATGACATAAAGACCCTCCTAAAGCAGTCCCACCTCAACATGCTTGGTACTCAGCTCTATGCAACAGCACTAGGCCCCTCCCACCCAACTACTACATACTAACCACCAACCCCAAATAGAAATAAAAAGCTTACCCCTGCCTCACACTTCATGAACCTCTACTCACAGATTCCCCAACCCCCAAAAATAGAACACTGTCCGAACACATACTCATTGAAATGACCTGATAATCACCAAACAACTGACCTCCCGGCTCAGTGTTAAATTCCATCCCACCAGGCATACATCCATCATAAGCCATAATCCCCAGACATATGTGAGTCACACACTCCCACTTACACTCTGGACATTACCAGTGCTACAACATTACAAACACCATTCCAACATATCCTAAGAACCTTCATGCCCACAGTGCAACTACCATAAAGATGACACCAAGAACGTACTGTTCAATTGCCCAGCACTTCCTGCACAAAGATGCACACACATCACAATGCTTTATGACCTGTGATCTTGACCAATGGACATGGTTAGCTCCCTAAGTGCTGCAAAAGACTCATAAGGGACTCCCGGGCCAAGAAGGTAGACTTTTTCATTTATTATAGACATATTTCACAAAAATTGCCTTGATATTAATCAAACTTTTGGAAATCAGTGTAAAAGGAAGCATACTTTGGAACAGAACAAGAGAATGTGCATAACAATTCATTATTTCATCTCATTACAGAGAGAATTGACTATTCATCACTTTGTTGTTGGACCACTGCTGTAAGCAGCAGCTATATATGGCTTATCATGAGATAATAACTGTTAAAATCAACCAGATAAAGTTTTATATTTTTGTAATTTTATGTTGTATTTTTAGAAGAAATGGTATTTATAGATACTATGTTCCAAAGACTGATTTTAAGTACTTAACCCACTGTTCTAAGTATGCCCTCATGTAAGATGTAAATATCTAAAGTTTTATTTGTAAAGCATTTATATGCCAGTATTATTGTAAGGTCAGCAGCTGTAATCCCTGCCTGTTGTTTCAGGGGTATGGGGCTTTAATAAAACAAGCCATAAAATAATATCAACTTTTGGGTTCCACTTTTGTTTTGTGTTTTACAATGTTATGTGCGTAACTCATGGAACCATTTCCATTTAAATGATGTGGAACAAGGATATGAAGCCATATGATCAGATTACATTTATTATTTTAAATTACCGATACTATTCCTATAATCATAAGGTAAATGAATACGTGGAACCTAATAGATCTACAAACATATTTGTTCACCTTGAATGTTCCACAACATAAGTAAACTTCATATTAATTGATTTTATGCATTTAATTGCATCAGTCAGGTGAGACTTTTTTCTAAATTCAATCTTTCTTCTTCACCAACTTCTTCGCCAACAAATGTTCCCCTTACACATTTTTTTTTCTTAACTCCTAGCATGCATCTGAAAAAAAACCTCTTACCCAAAAAAGTTCACTCACTGATTTCATCATTTCTTGAATTTACTCCACTGTGATTGATCAAATGACCAGGGCAAACTTCAGATTTAGCAATTTTCTGATGCCTCTTATAGTTTGTAGCTTTCTCATTAATTTTACCTTTCCTTTTTTCAACTGAAATATGCATGTTATCCATTTGCCCCTTGCTGCCCCCACCCCCCTTTTTTTTGATGAAAGGGGAAGAGGTAGACCATAAAGAGGCACCTTATATGCAAGGAAAGAATTAGTATGGCTAGGATTACTTCAATGAAGGGTCTTGGATGGAATGTAAACATTTTGCATGTAGAGGTGACGTAAATTGAGGCATTGGTCTAACTCAGCAATTCAGCTCAGGTTGTGAAGTGAAAAATTAAGGTCCTCAGTTTAAACATGAAACTTCATGTTTCACTGTTACACTTGAAGTGTGGATTAGGGATATTTATGTGTGATCTAAGAGGCTACATGTATCCAACCCACCCCATGAATTTGGGAACAGATTGATAAATATTGAGAAATGTTGGCAGCATTTGTAAAAAGTCAGAATCTAAATAATATTCTACCTAGCATATTTCTTATTTGTACTTCATTATTTATCATTCACCAAAGCCCTTAAAGCACCTTCAGCTTTTCTTGGTGTTACTCTAGTTTCATTCCCAACTTCTTTCCACCTTCCAAGTATCTCCATTCAGACTGATATCAAACAGAATATCCATCTATTTTAAACATGAGGAACCTACTTTTACCTGCATTTACATAACATATTCTCTTGCATACATCACCAAAGGAGCTATAGTTTTCCCTAACTCCACTTCCGGCATTCAGGTAATAGAAAAGTATCATCTTAATGAAGAAAATGTATTTTCCATTTTATTTTACCATACATAGTATAAGTGCCCCTTAATGTCATCTTTTTATGATTTTGCATATTGTTTTCACAATTCTAAATAATCCTGCTTTTCTCATAGTAATGGAAATGGCATGGGCAGTTGTATACCCTACCCTAACCTTGGCTATCTCTGGTTTAACAAAACTATCATTAAGCTTTATTGGGGGCACCAAGCCAGTCAAGTACAAAGGCTTCACATATCAAATCCTCAAGCTTTACAGTGCAATTCCCCAAGCATTAGTTTGATTTCTATCCCACCTCAATCTCTTCCTACATAGTCTACCATCACTTCATTAAGAACACAGTAGTGAAGCCCACTCTGATGCAAATGACCTCAAGTCACACTGCAGCACCCTGACACTGTTTATGCAACAGAAATATGCAACATTACTGTACATTACACCTAGAATGCTGGCTCACTCAAAACAAAAGGTCTGTATCACCACTCTCTTAACCTGTGACAAACATAAATCCATCCTGTAACCATTTGTCTCCCTGAACAGTCAATCTTCCTGCTCCCCATGCAAGCACAGATGAAATGCTCTGAAGCCCTTATTGATGATGTAACAAAACCTCGAGATATACCAGGAGAACATAGTGGATGCCATCCAAATTACCTAAGCTGTATTTGGATGAGCTGGTAGAACAAAATTCAATGAAAAAAACTGATGTGTTTTCTTTCATTTCATATGAGAAATATTCTTGGCTGCTGATATTTGCTCCCAACTATGAATATGCAGCATGGGTTATTTTCCCCCAGTCACTAAGGCTATTTGGAATGAAGGTTCCCTTGTAGAATTGTTTTTCTGCTGACGATTGAGATATGACATGAAACTTTTGTTGGATAAGATTGTAAGATTTTGCCATGACATCACCAAAACATGCATGATAACTTCAAATGTCCAGACATATTTTATCTTTAAAAGTACATGATTTGATGTGACTGGGTATTTGTATTCAACTGTGCACATATCATGAGCATTATTTGCCATTGATTGCCACACAGTCTTATTGTGAGTCATTAAATCTTTGAATTACAAACAAAATATTTTTTCATTCAGTGTATGCAATATAATTACACAAATTCTGTGACACTAAGAAATGGAGTTTACAGTATGACAAGATAACAATTCATTATAACAAAAATAATATTCCTGTAAAAAGAATAAATGCGTAAAAGATAACAGAATCTCTAAAAACCCCACCTAGTAGCTGAGTGAGAGCATTGCATTTTCATGAGTGTGACTAGTATATTTCAACCAAATTATTGAAAATTTAGATAAATCTGGACTGTTAAGAAGGTTTGGTGATATTTTCATAGTTTTTTGGTTTCACTGGTCTTTTATCTACTTTTACTTTGATTAAACCCATGTTTTCTTGGATAAACCACTATCACCTTGATGATTAATGGCGAATAATCTGCACAATATATTCAAGGTTGGGTGAAAAAACCAACTTTACAGAAAACACAACTCTCCACAAGTCTTGGTCCTGAGCATTTTGGGTTTCTTATATCCAACATATATTTTTATAATGTTATCCTAATTTACCATAATGCACACTAGAAAAGTTACTAGGGTTTTGTTAGTGTATTACAGGGATTTTTTTTAGACTGTAACTGGTTGTGTATTCAAGATCCTCACGACAGTGATCACTGAGTAAAGCAAAAAATTCTACAGTTAGTTGCCCTCCTAGGTGGAAACTTGAGATGTCTAATTGGAATGAATATCAAACTAGAGTTTCAGTCACTCAAAATTTGTGTGAATTTGCCAGTGTTTAAGAAGCATATGATTATTTTGAAAACTATTACAGATGCAGCAAAGAATGGCATTCCTAAAAAGAAAAATAAAAAAGCCACTACTGTCTGTCCCATGGTGAAACCAATCTTGTGATAAGCCACATACGATTGTGAGCTTTGCTTCCAGAAAATTATGATAAAAAGTCTTTGGTTAATAGATTAATTTATGAGACAGTATCTGAAAAGATAAATCATTGAAGCCAAGATGGCATCTTGGACAGTATATGGCAGCTATCATCTCCAATCCTGAAAAAATTTGGAACAGAGCAAAGAAGTTGGTTGGAAAGTATTTTCCCACTCCTGTTCCTTGCCTTAGTAATGAAAATGTTGAAGTAGATTATCCTACTGAAGTAGCTATTGTTCTTATTCAGAGATTTTGTTAGTGTCTAGTGTATGCAGAAATTAGAGGGTGGTTGAAAAAGTTTGACAAAGAAACCTTTCCCTCAATGTGTCTTGTATAATAACAGAGAATTGACTGTTCTGAAGGAAGATCAAATACATTATGATAAAACTTTGTCTTGAAGCCTCCATAAAATTTTTGCTAGATGCATGTCAGGGAAGCCTTCTTGAAATGGTTGGAGGTCACTGATGGATTGTTCTAGGATTATCACTCTTCTTGGTCTATGTGAATGATTTGCCAGAAGTTAAGAACTCCGATATGAATATGTTTGCAGATGATGCAAAGTTCACGTTGGAAGGATAAAGTAAAGAGGATTGCAATGACGTATAACGGAACCTTGACAGACTCCAAAGTTGGTCTCATACATGGTTGTAGAAGTTCAACCCAGGTAATTGTAAAGTAATTTGGATTATTCACAGGAAAAAAAGGCCTTGAGATGATTGTAATCTAGCATGAATTAAGGTGCAGGAATCTGTGTGAAATGGACTTTGGATGGACTCCATCTCTAACCTATTGCCAGAGTCCCACCTTAGGAGAATATTTAATGTGTCTGCTAGCAAATATTGGAAATGCACATTCTCTCTATTTGTATCTCTGATGCCCATTCCCTCAAGGAACTTCCTCAGTGGGTTGGTCACAGCAAAAGGCTTCTTAACTAGTGAACTCCAGTGCATTGCACAGTTTACCTAAGGTCAAAACTGAAATATCCTGCCCAAGTTTGATCACTGCACCTAAATATGCACAAAGAACTGATAGAGAAGATTGAAAGGAAAGCAACAAAGATGGTACCAGAAGTAAGAGAGTTGATTTGCAGGGAAAGGATGGAGGCCTTAAGTTTGCCCATCTTTAAAGACAGATGAGTGAGGGGTGACTTATCTCAGCATTTAAGTTTTTAAAAAGCTTGATGTCATATACATAGAACAATTCTTTAGGGGATTTAGGGATAGAACAGCCAGAGGATATAGCATGAAATTAAGTAATAAACTTTTAACAAAGGATATGAGGAAGTCCTTTTATAGTGAAGGAGTGCTCAATGAATAGAACAAAATGAACGAAGACATGGCAAATGTAGACATCCTACAGAAATTTAGAAGGCTAAGATTGTAATCCTTCTCCATATGGTACAAGTTGGTAATTATATACATAAGATTTTTTATTTATGGAGAGAATGACATAGGCCCCTCATATTAAGAACCATAGAATAAAGTGAAAAAGTTGCAATGCATTTTGAAGTTGGTGATTTTATTCCTCTGGATCCTATAGGAAAACCATCCTAAAGATAATTCATTGTGTTGACCAAAACCAGACCATGGTTGCCAGATACGTTCATGAGCCACTGATGACTTCATGGAAATGGTTGAAATGTGCACAGTAACATTCAAATCTTTTTAAACTGGAAGCCTGCATGCTTATTCTGGCAAATTCCTTATGCATTTAAGATGCAAGGAACTTGGCTGCAAACAGGATAAAGGGAAGTTTACAAATTTTGCCTATGACAAAGCTATCCAGTTTGTATCAACATTTACTAATATTGATTTTTAACATGATTAAACAAAAAATTTGATTCTTGTCCTGTTCTTGTGCTATATTTATGTTGCTTAAGTCAAACATAAAGTTCCTTACCAGTCTGCCCAACACAGAACATATTAGCCCAACACAGAACATATTAAAGTTTTTACAAGGAATTCTATAAACACAGCCTGCAAAATTTTCTGGGGATTTTTTGATTAAGAT
>JAUUDZ010065120.1:0-10173 GCA_032361705.1 Panulirus versicolor
ACAATAACAATTTTCACCCAATCCTTAGGCACAATCTTCAGTTTCCATGCTAAATTACATATCAAATGCATCCACTGTATTACACTTTCTCCTCCATACTTCAGCATTTCAGCTATTATCCCATCCACTCCAGGTTTCTTTCCTACCTTCAGCCTCTTTATTGCCTTTCTTACCTCCCCTTTTGCTTTAGACCCTTGCACTTGTATCCTCTTCCTTCCATTCTCTGTACCCGTGCATGCAACAATGGCAGCCTCCCCTTCTCTCAAATTTATCAGTTCTCCAAAATATCCTTTCCATCGGTCCTTCATTTCCTCCTTTTGATTCAGCAACTCCCCTTCCTTACTTTTCACATTAAAATTTCCACTCTTGCATCCACCTCTCCTTTTTCACCACCTTCCAGTATAGTTTCTTATTATCCTGAAACTTTTCGCTTAACTTCCTTCCAAAATCTTCTTCTATTCTTTCTTTGCTTTCCTCTATCAGCCTCTTAACATTCTGTTTATATAATTCATATTCTTCCCTCCTCTTTTGCTGAACTTCTACTAAAACCTTTTTATTGAGCAATCTACCATATGTCTTTTTCTTCTCTTTCACAGCATTTCCAATCTCTTCTGTCCACTATGCACTGCTCTTTTTATTCCTACATCTCATGACCTTGTATCCAACTACTAATTCTACAACCTTTAATTGTATTTCTCTAAAAATTTCAAAGACCTCATTCACACATGACTGCATTTCAATGTTCACTACACTTCCATCCAAACTTTCAGTTACCTTCTTATCATACTTCCCCCTGCATTTTTTTTTATTCATCTTTTTGCTTGCCAACACTTTTACCTCTCCATTCTTCCTGATCCTCATCACCAGAAGAAATGCAAAACGGTAAGTCTTTCCAAAGAATCTTCTCAACTTTAGCATCTAGCACAGCCTTTCTTAATCTTTCATCCACTGTCACACAGTCAATCAAAACCTTTTGCTCTTCCATCATTCCTCATCCAAGTATATCTGTGGATCATCTTGTGCTGAAAAAAGGTGTTTGCAAGGAATAAACCCCTCTCAACACAAATATCCACAAGTTAACTTCCATTCTCATTTATTCCAGGAACTACCCACAGGCCAACTATCTAACCAATTTCATCACATCTCACTTTCATATTCATATCACCAAATACAATCATGTTCCTCTCATTCTCAAAACCATTTATACAGTCATTCAAATTTCTCCAGAAAAGCTTCTTTTCATCCTTACCTCGTACTATCTTCATATTCACAAATGCATAAACATACCTGTTTACTTCACAATCCCAATGTTTCCTTTCACCCACACTATTCTTGATCCATTCCATCCATTCTCTGTAACACCCTCCTACACTCTTGGTGATAGCAGAATTGCATATCCTTCTTTCCCTCTTCCTTGATAACTTTCACTCATCTCATCCATACCACACCTCCTTCCATGCCTTCCCATAACTTCCATTCATCATTTCTATCTTCACTCCACACACCCTGCCCAAGGATATGGGTTTCCCCAATCCCTAGCACATCCATGCTAAAACTTTTAAACCTCTTTACAAACTACCTCCTTTTACTGTCACCAGTCATACCATTCACACTCAGTGCTATCACCCTCAGTCACTTGTCTCTTTTAATCCTCAGCATAACTTGTAGACTCCAAAGCCACTTCTTAGCCTTTTGTACCTCACCCTTAAGGGACAAGTCACTGGCAGAGAGCAACTCCAGTGTAGTGTTTCCAGAGGCAGCGAGGCTACAAGATTGTCAAAAAAAATAAAAAGGTCAGCACACCCCAGGTGTTTGTCTAAATTCAAAAGGATTGCCCTGATGGAGTCGGGCAATGCATCCCCCTTTAGTTCCATCACTAAGGGGTGTACTTATAAGGTCATCATAAGAGGGCAGGGTGAGACTTGGATACTATAGTAAAACTTGAGTATCCTCTCAAGGTACTGCAACTTAACAAATTTTCCCAGTTTTAAGCTTTTGTACTTTTTACAGAAGCAGCACCTCTTTTCTTATTGGTTACAACACTGCCACTGTCCTCTTTTTCAGCTTCTGCATGTTCCTCTTATTTTCCTGTTGCTTTCTCTTGTACACCCTCAAAAACTAACACTACTTCCTTACAGTTACCATCCATACACTTCTCTTTTCTCTTCCATAAACATACTAACTTCCTTAATCCAATACACAGTACCCTTTCTCAAGCAAAAATGTCTAACTTTCTGCATATCACAATTTTTTTTCACCTGCTTCTCTCAATGCCTTCTGTTTCCTTTTACACTAACTACCTATATCTCTGATGCTCGTTCCCTTTGGAAACTCCCTCTAGGGGGTGGCCAAGGCAAAAGTTTCCATAACTGATGAACTCCTTGGCCTTTTAAGTTTCACTCTTAGCAGGCCACTGGCAAAGGGCAACTCTAGCGTAGTGTTGTCAGAGGCTAAAGTTCCCACTAACTACTAATACCTAATACATCAATCTAATGCTCCAGCCTACTACTTCTACCTAATGCTCCAAGCTTATGTTCCTATCAACTGCTTCTGTCTAATGTCTCTACCTAATACTCTTTACAAATGCTTTATCTATTGCTCCTAACATTTTGCCAAAAGGCAGGGCTGGTGCACAGCACTCGCTGAAGAAAAATCTAAAATTAGGAAGAGTAAGTTGCGTGAGGTAAGTGTTGTCAAGTGTTGTGTGTGACAAGGAGAGATTGTATGTTTGTTGACAGAATGCCAGCAGTCCATGTGTGGGTGAGGCAGAAGGAAAAGACTGCTTCCTGAGTCAAAAGACTGCAACTTGACAACCACTGAATTGCTGGCTCACTAAGCAGCTGTCACTGACCCTCCTGATACCTAGGCAGGTAGTACTGCTAACATACCTCCCTGGTTGGTAGCTGCCTACCAACTACTTTCTACTTTTCTGTTGTACATCTCTCAATAACTCGCTCTCCTTCCTTAGAGATACTGACCAAACATTCCTCTTTTCCCTTTCATGAGTAAAGTAACTTTCTCATTCCACTACTTACCACCCTTTCTCATACAACCACATCCTACCTTCTGCATATCACACACATTTTTTCACTCGCTTACTTTCATGCATTCCACTCCCTGCACATTCCCCTTGTTTCATTTACTCTCACCTTATGTCACTCTTCACTCGATCTCTCTTGGTATCTCTGTGTACGGGCCTCTTTATCTCAAGCTCATTCATTTTGATCATCCTATTTCCACCAATTCAATTTCCTCTTCACCAAAAACCATGACAAACCTTCATGCTCACCTCCACCTAGAAATATTAAGAAACCCCACATGCAAAAACCTCCCCATTGCATGCCACTCAATTAGTACATAATCAGTAATGCCTGCTGACCCCTAATCCCACCAAGGATACTTACCCTAAGTATGCACCCTTATCTAAATCAGGTCTTCCCAACCGACCAATCCTTTTCCAGCACACAACTTGACAAGTTGTACCCTAAACACACCCTAGGTACTTTGTGCCTGCTAATTTTACCCTCAAATACCACATCACCCAATCTTGCATGTAAATCACTAAGGGCTCAATCCCTTTTATCAAAATTGTCCAAGAAATCACTCAGCTCCTCTCAAAAGATTCATCTTTCTCTCTTACTCCTCTCACCAATGGGTGCACAGGCACTGACAAAAACCCACCTCTAATAATCTACTTTCAATTTCACCCACACTAGACATGAACGCATTTCCTTACTCTGACAAATTCCCACAGCTCTTCCTTTACCAGAAGTGCCACATCCTACTTTGCTCTCATCCTCACACAAGCCTTACACTACCTCTTGAACACTCCCAAACCATTCTGTCACCTTCTTCCTGAGCTTAGTTTCACTCAGAGCCAGAATATCAAGATTCCTAACTTTAACCACAACATACATTTCTTCCTCCTGCACATCCAAGTTAAATTCAGGCAGATTTGGACACACCAGCTTAAGCCTATGAAGAATCAACCTTGTTTAGCTCTTTATTCTAATCCTTCTTTTAGAAAGCAAAAATACAAGGAGGAGGTATAACCCCTAACTCATGCCTACAACTGGATATCCCTCTCAGATGCCCCCAGGACAATTTTTCAAAGCCTCCCCACCCATACACAAACTCTACCCAACAATAAACTGGCCAGATCATGTGTTATGTTTTAATCCTGTGAATTTACAAGATTTAATGACAATGCTTTTTTCCACTAAGTGTGCATACAAAGTACATAGCTATAAAAATCTGCCATCTCACCTTGAGCTGCCTCCCTACGCCATGGTACAGCTGGCCTATTGGAAAATCCAGCCCTGTTCCCAACACAAACAATTTTTACAAAACAAAGGAGATACATGGGTAGTTCCCTTATTCTCCTTTCTACAGTGATAACCTTAAATAAAAATCCTGGATCCAGGCTTTCAAACCCAATACTAATACTGATCAAACTTTTCAAAAGAATACACTTTGGCAGATACACATGTAAAAACACAGAGAAAAGAATTATTACTAACTAGTAGGCAATGGCTCTTCTCCAGGTTGAATTTCAACTCTCTGGAATCTGATAGTTCTTTCAGGGATGGACGGTAACCTCATGGTGCGACTATGGCGCTCTGTGTGCCCACCGAGATCCTGTGTAAAACAAATATCTATATAAGAAAATACTAAATTTTAAGGAGAATAGATTGTTTTGGAAGGAGGTAAATAAAGTGCATAAGACAAAGGAATAAATGTGAACATCAGTGAAGGGGGCTAATGGGGAGGTAATAACAAGTAGTGGTGAAGTAAAAAAGAGATGGAGAGAGTATTTAGAAGGTTTGTTGAATGTGTTTGATGAGAGTGGCAGATATAAGGTGTTTTGGTTGAGGTGGTGTGTGAAGTGAGAGGGTCAAGGAGAATGGTTTGGTAAACAGAGAAGAGGCAGAAAGCTTTGCGGAAGACAAAAGCTAGCAAGGCGACGGGTTTGGATGGTAATGCAGTGGAATCTATTAAAAAAGGGGGTGACTGTGTTGTTGTCTGGTTGGTGAGGATATTCAATGTACGTATGATTCATGGTGAAGTGCCGGAGGATTGGCGGAATGCATGCATAGTGCCACTGTACAAAGGAAAAGGGGATAAAGGTGAGTGTTCAAATTACAGAGGTATAAGTTTGTTAAGTATTCCTGGGAAATTATATGGGAGAGTATTGATTGAGAGGGTGAAGGCACGTATACAGCGCATCAGACTGGGGAAGAACAATGTGGCTTCAGAAGTGGTAGAGGATGTGTGGATCAGGTGTTTGCTCTGAAGAATGTATGTGAGAAATACTTAGAAAAACAGATGGATTTGTATGTAGCATTTATCAGAATTTGATATCTTACCCACCAGTGGGCTTTGTAAAGAAACTAACTCCTTTGATTATTTATATGTGAAGGAGTCCACTGAACTCACTATGGGTCTTGCTGGAATGTTTGGCTCATGTGTTTTAATAAGTCCATACATATATGGCAATGAAGGAAACAACGATGAAAATCTTTTGATGAGGGAATCATTACCTTTCAACAAGTTTAGTCTACTATCAAAGTGAGAATTAACTGCTTTTAAGGGACTTCTACCTGGTCGTTTTACATGCCCTGGTTAGGTTCACTTACAGCACGTCGACCCCTGTATACCACATCGTTCCAACTTTCAACCTCTTGCATGTTCAGGCCCCGATCACTTACAATCATTTTCACACCATCCATCTCCAATTCAGTCTCCCCGTCTCCCTGTTCTCTTCACTTATGACACATATAATCTCTTTTTTTAATCCCTCCTTACTCATTCTCTCCATATGTCCAAACTATTTCAACGCACCAGAATCTTGTACCTGTGACTTACACGTCTGAAATTATATCTCCTTGGCATGTGCGACTTATGCTGTCTCGTGTATATCAGAGAAATAACTTTACCATGAGTCAAAAGTCACTGAATGATGTTAACGCTACCCTGGGTCAGAGGTCCCAAGTATAACGTGATGGCTGGATCCTGGGTCAGAGGTCACCTGGATGACGTCAACCCGCTCGTCATATGGGTCAGGACTTCCTCCGAGTGGCGGGATGAACGTCATAGAGGGCGACCCGCAGCGTTCCCGGCCACCAGGAGGGTGGGTGTCTCTTGACATGTCGAACATGACTGTGTACCTCATGTACTGGGCAGGGTCTTGTATACTGGCCAGGTTATGCCATATACTGGCCAGAGTATCATATACTGGTCAGTGTATGTCATATACTGGCAAAGTATATCATATACTGGCCAAGGTAATACATATACTGGCAGTGTATGTCATATACTGGCCAGGGTATATCATGTACTAGCTAGGTTTGTCATATACTGGCAAGGGTATATCATATACTGGTCAGAGTATGCCATATACTCTTAAGGGCATATCGTATATTGACCTATGTGTACCATATACTGGCAGGATATATCAAATACTGGCCAGGGTATATCATGTACTGGCTAGAGTGTCATACACTGGCCAAGAAATGTCATATACTGGCCAGGGTACGTCACATAATAGCAGGATGCATCATATATTGGTCAGGATATGTCGCATCTTGGCTAAGGTATGGCATATGCTCTCCGGGGTATATCATATGCTGGCCAAGGTTTAGTACATACTGGCAAGTGTATGTCGTATACTGGCCAAAGTATATCACATACTGGCTAGAATATATCATATACTGACCAAGGTATGCCATATACAGGACATAGTGTATCATATACTGGCTAGGGTATGACGTATACTGATCAATATGTATAATATAATGGCCAAGGTATACCATATACTAGCTAGGGTATATCATATACTTGTCATGGTGTGTCCTATACTGCTCAGGATATACCATATATTGACCAAAGTATTCCATATACTCGCTAGGGTATTTGGTACTCTGACTAAGATGTATGATATTCTGGCTAGGAGATATGATATTCTGGCTAGGGTATGTGATACTCTGACTAAGGTATGTGATATTCTGGCTAGGGTATGTGATACTCTCTCTGGCTAGGATATATGATATTCTGGCTAGGGTATGTGATCGTTGGTTAGGATATATGATATTCTGGCTAGGGTATGTGATACTCTGGCTAGGATATATGATATTCTGGCTAGGGTATGTGATACGCTGGCTAGGATATATGATATTCTGGCTATGGTATGTGATATTCTGGCTTGGATATATCATGTACTGGCCAGGGTGTGTCCTATATTGGTCAGAATATACTATGTATCAACCAAAGTATATCATATACTGGCTAAGTATATGATATTCTGGCTAGAGTATGTGATATTCTGGCTTGGGTATATCATATACTGGCCTGGGTATGCCCTGGTAGTGGTGTGTGATCATGGGTGATGATGACAAGTCTACCACTGGCCTACACAAGTGAAGGAGAAGCACTGATGTTTATCATAAATGCTACATTCTTGTAGAACTTGCGAGGTTCAAGTTGATGGTTTCCAACAGTTCCAGGTATTGGGAAGCTCAGCAGGTGGGTGGAGGCCTATGCCAGCCCCTGCCCCGTGGTAGGCCTACTGGCTGTCCCTTCCTCCAACAAAGGCAACCAATTTCTTAACATTTCTAGGAACTGTATGTTGTGACGCACGCCAGGAGGAGACGCACTCGGTAGGTTAAGTGTTCCTGTATCAAGTACAGTCTCCCGCCACCAACAGCTCCCCCGGGACTAACTTGCTAGGCCTAAGCCGCAGCCCACCACCACTATACCCTTTCCAAGAACTGTCTGCGTCAGAGGTGCTACGGCTCGTGTTTCACCGCGGCAGCACAAGATCTGTTAGCAGCGGCGGTCGCCGTGGTGACGCTCCGCCACCCGCAGGGACCATGCCGCAAACCTTCACCTCCTCCACCTCCACCTCCTCCACCTCCTCCTCCTCCTGCGGCAGGAATAGGACAGTTCCCGGCGTCACCAGGGCGTCAGGGATCATGAGCAACACAGCTGCCACGCCCCTCCACTCACTAGTACAGTCTCTGTTAACAAAATAATGACTCACATCAGAGATCTTATATCAATAACTTCTAAAGTTATCAATCAAAGAAAGAAAGTAACTTTGTCGTACTCAAGACTGATCTCAAAGGTTATGGTTACCCTGCTGAATGACATGTGAGGATCACATAACTATGGTTACCCTGCCGAGTAACATGTGAGGATCACAAAGCTACAACGAATTGAGTCACCAAAAACACAGCAAAGTTGTGAAGAACGTCGCTTGACGCACTGCTTCCCAGGGGTCACTAACTTAATCAATCATGTTCCATTATACTGAGAAAACAGGAGGAAGCCAGGGTGGTGGTGTTCTGCGTTAAGCTAAGAAGCTGGATCAGAAGGCAGGAACAAAGGGAAGAACACCTAGATGGTTAGAATGTTAACTTACTAGAAGAGAACAAAGGAAGCCTGTCAGAGAAGCCTTCTCTAAACGGGTTGAGGTGACCAGTGGTGTGCTGCTGGGTTCTGTTCTGGGACGATCCATGTAAACGACTTTCCTGAATGTCCATATCGACTCATTCCTGAATATGTTTGTAGATGATATAAAAATCATGAGGTGAGTGAAAATAAAGAGGATTGCTTCAACTTGCAAGGGGACATAGGCAGATTCAAAATGTAGCTTGATAAATGATAGCGATGAGTAACAGTAACAGAAGGCCTTAGTATGAATACCATTTGGTAGGAAATAAGTTCCAGGAATCTGAGTCGACACCATCCCTAACCCGTCGCCAGAATCCTACATTAGGTTAGTAGTTACGAAGCCTATCTGCCAGCAAACATTAGAATTCCATTAGGAAATATTCAGCAAGCTGCTCACATCATACACAAGGCCAAAAATGAAATATCCCTCTCAAGTTTGTGCATGACACCTAAAGAAACATAAAGAGTTAAAAGAGAAGGTCCAGAGGAGGACAGCAAAGATGGTACCGTAATTAAGGGAGCTAAGTTGCAACGGAAGGCTGCAGACTTTGAATCTGTTCATTTGATCACAAACTGTAATTTTCTAAACCAGACTGATTCCGTAAACAGCGAAAAGTTTTTCGAAAGATGTAGGGACAGAGCAATCAGAGGTAATAACATGAAATCAAAGAAGAAAACTGTTAAAGAAGACGCGAAAAAGAATAGCATATGAATGGACTAAACTTCAAGAGGATGTGGTAGCGTGGACACCAGACAGAAGTTTAAAATGTACATCAGAGGGACCCACTGGTCTGGTGCTGTTGACATCTATTTATATATTAGAGAATCTTCGAGATGGTGCGCCACTACTGTAAAACTCCCTCCCCGTGCAGTACGTATAGGTGATTACACACACACACACACACACACACACACACACACACCTGCAGGAGGAGGCAGAGCGTATGGAGATGAGACACAATGTGTCGTGTGGCAGGATGAGTCACTCTACTTTCTCGCGGTCAAGGGCGGCTGCGATGGCGGTGAGGGCGTCTCTACGCCAGCGGCGCGCAGGAGGCGGGGTTCTGAATTTGGCGCGTCTTTGACGTGATTCAACATCTGTCGTCGCTCGCTTACGCCATCCCGGACACCGATGGCGCCAGGCTAGTGGATGAAGAAAGAGAGGTGGGTCTTGCCTTGCAGCGTGAGAGAAGTGATGGGATGCGGTACAGATTCTGCCATTGGTAACTTTGCTGTGTACTACTGGTTGACATGATGAGGATTGGTCATGATGCTAGAGCATCTACACTCCTGCTGTGACACGTTGCATCTGTAACATGTCCGTCACTAATGCCTGTTAGTGACGGACGGGCTGACTCCTGTGATATTACCAAAAAACATTAGATAATAATGAGATACCAAACATTTAGGAGATGGAGTCTGGAGGATAATTCTTGGTTAGATCTCTTCATGTTGTGGTGGCGACAGGCAGCACCTGATTTCTTCACTATGACTGTGTTGTTTGTTTGTCAGGATGGAGAAGTGTGAAGACAATATATTTCATAAATATGATTATAAAGATATTTCGTCACAATGGACTGTCCTAAGATCATAGATGACTGTAATGATATTTGGGCTTAAGGAAAGGAAAAATCTTTCAGAATGTCCTGTTGAAGACTCTCTCTCTCTCTCTCTCTCTCTCTCTCTCTCTCTCTCTCTCTCTCTCTCTCTCTCTCTCTCTCT
>JAUUDZ010065131.1:0-10173 GCA_032361705.1 Panulirus versicolor
ATTCCACTGGTCTATGGGAATAACTGCTGATTAAACACTATGATTGTGGTCCTGGTGGTTGGATGACAAATTTCTGTAAAGTGACGATCGTTTCAAATAAAAACATGTGTTGATTTTGTCCACTATCTTTAATGTACTGAAAGGGGTTCTCTATACCGGCCGCCCTCTCCTCTCTTTCATATAACACAGTGCATAACAGACAACAAACCTCCTCTGTTGAACAACAATGGTCTCGGAAACCATACTTGTAACTGAAGGTTATTGGTGCGAGCAGCAGATATGTCAGAAGTGAGTAATGTACTACCAAGAGGAACCATTCATATATAGAAATGTTCACTTTAGGATACTTAGGTGGCGAGGAAGGCAGAGACAGGATGGAACTCTGGAACTGGGTGAGTGTGGTTGTCGCGAAGGATATTACTTACCGCGGCAGCCTGGGTGTGGACGGTGGTGAGGGCTGCTACCTGCCATGGTGACCTGGATGTTGGTACTGAGGGCTACCTCCCAGCTTGGAGTCTTGACGGTGTGTTGTTGCGAAGAGCGCTTCATATAGCGCAAGCCTTGGTATGTAGTAGTGATTAAGGCAGTACAATGTGAGCAATTGTTTAAATCTCATGTTAGAGGTGAAGCACTTGTCATAGTCTGGAAACTAACGTGACTGCTTACGTCTGCTCAAAAGTTGCCAAGTTGCACAACCTGAATGACTTATCCTAGAAGAACACATACATTGCTGTATGAAATGTATACTTACGCTGTGGCAATTGCTACATTCCCCAGTATATCTGAGTGGGTTGGAGTTCCTTGAATCACCGATACGCCTCACTATATCACAGATCTTTCATACAACAATGCTCCTGGCTAGTCTACTGTTCTCTTTTTCACCAACACACTTGCCAAGGTTACGGTCGATATATTCACCAGTATGCCTGACAAACTACAAAAACTACAACATCAGCGTACAGCAAGAATCTTTTATGTTAACATGATTGAGTCATTAGATCATAGGTATCTTTACAAAGCCCTCGGTGCAATCATCGTTTCTCCACTTATCACAACATATCACAACCTCGTCAGGACAGAAGAAACAGATTCAGACACCATCGATGCAGCGTTTCACAGTTCATCCTACCACTTGTTACCATTCTTATCATAACTTAACTTGTCTTAACACGGATGATTTCTTGAATTTGACAAATTCGGTTTGAAAATCATTTACGACGAAAACAAACAAAAAGAGCGAGGATGAGCTATGTTTATTCAGTTCCATTATCTACTTTTACAAAACATGCAGTTCAGTGTCCAGTTTGGTCTGAATAAAAGAATATTATGACAACAACACAACCCAAACCGTATGACTGCCTGGCTGCAGATGCTCACCGTGACTCACCACGTCACACAATATAAGTCGGTCACATGCACAAATATACATAAGAAATGACAAGAATAGATGTATACAAGTCCAGAAGTGTGCATGTGAACTTATAGAAATGCGCAAAAAGAGGCAAATAAACACATCTATGTTCATACACAGTCAAACTTAAACATGGCTATGCACCAACAAATACAAACACTAAAATCTGTATATAATACATATATCAAAGTCACATATCTAAGACAATATCCTAACCCCTTACACACACATGAAATACATACACGACACCAACATGTCCACACAGACAAAGGCACGTAAATACACCAATCTGAAGACACATTTGCAGGCAACTTGTTGAGTAAGAGTTTTATATTCCAGGGGATGTGTTCCTTGCCTCCCTCTCCGTCACTTGCTGAAGTTGTTGCTTTGATCTTGGAGAGATATAAACATTCACTGGAACCTGATTACTTCAAGCAGTAGCGAAGTTGTGCGGCACGAAATGAACATTACAGCTTTCGTTTATTCATTTCTTCGCATATGATATTGTTGTGTGAGTTACTAGTAGGCTTCAAGGTTTCAGTGCGTCATTATTCAATAATATAACTTCTAATGATAAACTCGTTCATATTTCTAGGAGTATCATTTATCCCTGTGTTGATTACTGCTCCTATAGCTAGGTAGTTCCTCATCCATCTCTTTTTACCAGAGTGGATCTGAAGGTCTTCTACCATATTGAATCTTCTGCTATCACTTATTTTTAAGCATATATTTCTGTCAACCTTGACAGTTTTTCTTTCTCTGTCCAACAAGATTGCTCCGGTCACTGTTCTTATGAACTGTCTGCGTGTGACCCAACTCCTAAGACATGAACAAATTACATCCGACTCGGTTTTCTTTTCCATAGTTTCAATGTGGAGACCAACTACATGAGGTTTGGCCGTTATGATACCTCCTTTCCTCATACAAAGAAGCGTTGGAATTTATGTTCTTCTTTCGTCTTTTCCTTTCCTGTCATCTTTCCACTTTTACGAATCATGTCTACAAACATCGGAGAAACTTGAATTTTTTTGTGTTTTTCTTCTTTATTAATTTTAATGATTGTTTTAATCTCTTAACGTGGCAATGAATGGGGCATGCCTTTGCTTGTGTCACATTGCCTACAAGAAAAATATGTACGTACATAAGCAAGGTTTTTATTTACATGATGAATACGAGATTTTGATATTCACGATCGTTCATCTGCCAACCCATTTAAATCTTGATTAATCGAAATCCTGAACTCCGTCCGTCGAGACCGAGCGAGGTACTTCTGTGGCTGAATACCGTGATAAAGAGAACACACACAGGAAGCCATTGTTGAAGTGACTTTCGTAAATGGCAAGGAAGACTCTGGAGGCTTTGTGATTCCGGCCAAGCACACTCTTGCCAAGTCCTCCACTCCACATACATGGTTCCATTAGCCCGCAGCCAGTTTCGCTGGGGATTAAGGAGTAAGTCCGCGATGATTAGGTTAGTTGGCCTCTTGCGGTAGGGGGTTTAGGTGTTGGTGGCTGGTGATAGATGTGGGAGCTCGTAGATATTGGTGGTTGGCGGAGGATGCAAGAACTAGTAGTGACTTTGGGAGCTGATAAATGGCGTAGGTGGTGAAGGGAGTGTGTGAGGAGTGGTCGTATTGTCGAATGTTTGTGGTATCTGATGTGGACAATGTTGGGTGTTGACAGAGTTTGTGTGATTCCTCGGAACTAGTATCGTCCTTAATCTTGTGTTTCCGGTCATCATTTCGTCTCTCTTCTAGACGTTTAGCCTTGTCCACCCAACACAGAAAATATTCTCTTTATTTTTCAGCTACATTCAGTGTTACTTTCTGACATATGTTTTGTATATTCTTAAATCTTCACGCCTGGAACAAACGTTGATTTTTGTTCTTCTATTATTTCATTGATATGTCCTCTCTTAAGGCAGTTACGAGTCCATACACTCTTACACACTCCATACAGCCATGAAGGATCACAACCTAAAAGATTTGGAAATTATGAACGACAGGAAACTAATGTTAGACATCATTCTTGAACATAGTATCAGACAAAGAGCAACAAGAACAAATAATTTCCTTGATGAAATCACATTGACTTTCCCTAAGCTAGAAAAAGCGCCATGACACTCAAGCAGCTCAAGTTAACTGGTCAGGTTAAAAAATTAACTCCCAAACAGAATGAATCATACATTCCTCTTCATATAAACATGTCCGCCACACAGTCGGTCGTATGAGTTTATAACGCAAATGGCTAAACCTTTGTCATGTGTCAGACGATTGATAATAGATGGATGATTTTTAGACTTCCTCTTGTTGAAGTCTTTGTAAAATGATATCATTACCGCCCTTAAATGCTCTTGCTTTTATATCCTCTCTTCCCAGATCCAAGTAGATAATGGTAGAATAATCCACTAACGTCATTAATCGATTTTCTAGTTGGCACACTGTGATTAGATCCACTTTCTTTGTTTACTCTCTCGTGAGTCTCATCAACAAACCCCTGTGCAACGAATGCTGCGCGGACCAGTCTCCTTGTTAAGTTTCCGCATTAACAAGTACAGAACGAATCAGTCACGTCAGCAAGCCTCCGTTTAAACAAGTGCCGCGCGAATCAGACTGTCATCATCAAGCCTCCTCATATCGAACACCGCATCTGTCTGATCTTACCAACCACAGCCACTGCAATTTTTTTGTCCACTTCTGGCCCTGATCATCTCCCACCGCAGGTGCTGGGTTCTCAATTCCCACATCGTAGGCAATATCAGTGCATCCTCGCTTCAGGCGCAAGCTTTTCCCTCGACTTCTAGGCGATTTTCCACATCCCACGCCAGCCACGAAAATTGTCAACTTGGATCGCTGTCCCGACTTATCAACACCACTTCTCAAGGCAGCGTGCAGCGTCTTTCTTCCCCGCCTACCATTTGTTCAGCCATGGACTTTATACACTATTATAGCATCTATGAGAGGGATGAGGCGCGAGGTATCTTACCCAAGTCTCGCTCCAAGGCCACTTGATGTGTAATCTCACAGCTCTGACCAAAAAGGGATCACCAGACGCTATTGACAACTGGAAGTAGATATATCTCCTGAAGACGATTAACTTCTCCTACTGGCCAACAGAAGTTTATTATAATCGTACTACTTTACCCACACAATACGTAGTACGAATGCACATGACACTGATAATGCACTCACCCGCTTGGAACGGTGGGCGAGGACACAAGCGGGTATGGGTGGTAACAGGTTTGATCAGTACAAAGAATGGTAGCTGGAGTGAGTGATTATAGGGAGGCGTGCTATTGATTGTAAGTGGTTTTGAATGTACGTAGTAGTAGTCGGTGTGGATATTGGTAAATATTGTGGAAGTAGGTGTGTTTTTTGGCGGTTGTGGATGGCAAGGAGAGATCTTAGGTTCTGAAAGGCTGTACTGGTGGTGGCAAGCATATACTAAAAGATTGAAACGTTTGATTGGTATAGATGTGGGTGATAGGCGTGAGTTGTGATGGTTTTAAGTATCGATGGTTGTGATGAGAATGTGTTGTACCGCCAAAGGGCGGTGCTGATACTGGGTATTGGGAAGCATAGGTGATGGTAGTTTGTAAATGTTGTTGATAGTAATTGTTGTTGACCATGAACAGTATGATGCGTCAGGTGGTACGGCAGATGCCACCCTTGACTCCATTACCCACCAGCCTTCCAGTCCACAAAGTACCCCATTCTCCCCTCCACTGTGTGTCCCATTACACACCTCTGCCTTGCCTTCTCAGCTGCGTTACACTCATTCCCCCCAAACATGCCGCTGCCATTCGAGTTTGGAAAAACTTGCATTTCAGAAGATTTCATTAAATCTTAATGGAAATGTAGACTATTGAAAGGGAAACACTCTCATGGGGAGAGGCTTTGGCAAGGTTGTTGTAATGCAGAGAGATTTTATGAGAAATGATGTTAGTGGAAGACGTTGCTGAGAAGATAAGATGATGGAAAGATGGAAAGGAGTCGTGTGTAGGGTATGCTGCACTGAGAAAGGATTTGGCAAAAGACTGAAGTAGAAGTTTCTTTGAAGACGACAGTTTAGGAAACGTTTCTATGGGAACGACAGTGTGTAGGAAGAAGGTTGAAGGAGAGTGACGATGTAAGAGTAAGTTTGTATGTCGTCTGGTGTATGAATGATTAGATGACTGGTACATCAAGGGTCTGGAGTGGGAAGTATGTGGGTCTTGAGTTATGACGGTCTTCAGATCTCTCCTCCACATTGCTTGGATAATGAAAATGCGACATTTTGCATGCTACGTGAGGCTACTTGTAAGGTCTTGTATATTAATCGAATAAAGTTCTCAGTATATTAACTTTGCTGAAAGCGACATAAAGATTTTGATAAAAGCGCCACTTTATAAGCTTTCGTTGTTTAACAGACAGATGTACACATTCATTCGTGTTCGCCTCTGTCCATTCCCGCCCTCACCAATCCACACAGGGAACAGCGTCGCCAACCCCTGTGTGTGTGTGTGTGTGTGTGTGTGTGTGTGTGTGTGTGTGTGTGTACCTGCTTGCTTTCTTGCTGGGTAGCTTTAAGACAAGTGTGGATGCTGCATATGTTCTCAGGTTCTGTACTGGTCCATGAGCAATACCTAGTAGTCACGACTCCATTAAGAGAATAATCAAACTAAGAGAATACCTGAGCATCTCAGGACAAGTCACACTTTCTGTTTGTTACACATTTTCAGTCTTTCATGACAATTCATTTGAGATATGATATATTTGCATGTGGCTGGGAGTGCCCGCTGGTAAAACGAAGTGATTTTATCTTTTTTGACAGAAATGCTCATTTTCCTGTACTGGTTTCATATGGATCGGTTAAGTGAATCCAAATACTATAATACGTGTTTTATGTTATATCAAATGGTTATATTAACTCTATAACTCATCATAAAAGTCATAACATTTTCACCATTTACTATTCATTTCATTTATTCATTTGTTCCACAAACAGTGAATTAAAAATTATACAAATGACACATAAACTCTGGTGAATCTTTTTGTTATGCAAGCGTTATGATTAGCTGTTTGTTGTGACAGTGTTTGTCTTTGTTTCGGTACGATATATATCGCGCCTGATGTATGATACTCTGGAATGATTTTAACGATAGATGATCGTGTTTGACGTACAACTGACTGTGAACTATGATGACTGACGTTCAAATAACCCTGATCTCATGACGTATGTCAATTTTTCTGTATGATGTCTTGGTTATCAGTAATCTCGCTGTTCGATTCCTGAGTAACCCTGGTGTGTGACCCTCACCCCGTGTAATCCTAGTCAGTCTCGCCACTGGCGCGTCAAATACTTGTTGAGTTGAGGAACTGTCATCAAACAGATCATAATGGTGTGAGTTAGTGTCCCTCTTCCCCTTTCCTACCCCAGTTATGTGGGTTAGTTTTTACCAAGTAAATCCCATACTCTATGCACTGGCTTTATCCCCCAAAGCAAGCACAGCAGAAGATTCAGATGATCATGTTAATGCTACTATTTCTCTGCATATGTCAGGAATGTTCAGATACTACTAATAAACTTTCCTGGGCCTTAAGTCTAATCTTCCCAAGAAATTTCCGGAGTTGCTTCAAACTTCTCGGGCCGCTCAGGATCAAGGGCATAGGTCCGAATTCTGGTTGCGGTAGTCTGTCGACAGTCACCCTAGCTGTTCATCCTCCCCTGCGCCGAGACTATGAATATACAGCGTTAAACAGATGATCTTGCTTAGGGCATTCAGTTGCTCGTGCCGATTCAGCTGATCAAAAAAAAAAAAAGACTATTGAATAAAGATGATCTAATATCTATTCTTCGTTGTTGTAGCACTTCCGTATATGTCTTGTCCACTGGGAACCTCCAACACGGACAAATATACCATATGTCATTACCCTAAGATTTATCATGGAGAGCCACATTCGTGCATGTTAGCGAGACAAATGTATGATTAAGAAGAGCTCTTTTTTTGTCGTGTGTCCAATATATTAGTTCTGGAGTTGTGTCGAGGATATGGCCAAGACTATATCGAAAATCTCCCTCATATATTAACTTTTGTAGGAACCCCAACGTCATGTGACTCGTCCATTCCTACTTCTCAGCCTCAGGATACTGTTTATAGATTCTTCATGGCGTCATGTGTTTAAGCACTGACGCTTTCTCATTCATACCTCTCATGACAGTTCATTCCCACTTTCATAACGATGTTTAGATGATCATGTGATATTGCTGGATCGATTGAAGGACTTAAAATATGTATCATCATCGATGCGATCCCATATGATCTACTTTTTCCTTCGGTATCATGATAAACACTTGCATGTGTTACAAGGACAGTAAGCAACCATTAACGCTTCATTATGAGGTTTGTGTTTGATATTACGTCCAGAATTATTTCTACCAACAAAATACCAATACAACTCTAGCAACACCTGGGGCATACCTGAGTCCTCCACGTATACTCTTCATCCCATTATGAAGAGGAAAATCCATGAACGTTCCTCAATATTTACTTGCAAGATGGATTTCATGATGCAAAACCAAACTCATTCATCAGGTTCATTAATCAAGGGCAAACATTGCTGGTAAGTCCAATATTTCCCCCAAGCAAAGCCCTTAATGGCAGGTTGTTCAATTCACGGCCTCAATCAATCAGTCTTATAAGAAGCAGGATAGATATTCCGTCTAGAGTTGAGCCGCTGCCACCATGCCAGTCACGGTAAGTGATTTATATGACCAGTACGGACGTAAGTCAGTCTTGACCACCTCGTAGCACAGGTCTTTCAGTTTTGTTTTCCAGTCGTGATATACATAATGTATGTTTACTTGGTGTAGTGATGTTTCTCCTGGTCTTATAGTACAATCAATTTCATGATGAGCATTGCACTTATATATATCACAGAAAAGACTTTAAGAATTCAGTGTGGCATTATACCCATCCTGAATTCTACTACATTGCTGCTTGTAAGTTTTGTATTGGTTGGGTTACTCTCGCTATCATTAATAGTTTTGCCAAACCTCCAGCCCAGTAAACCATATGGGACTGACACATTATCCTGATATTGTTGGTGCATTTGTCAGTATCAAACATTTATTTGCTTATCTGTATATTTATTCATATTCCTCACTTTATCAAACCTTTAGTGATATCTGTGAGGAATGGTGTTTGTATTTTGTTATGGGTTACGCCTACGTAAATATATGACTTAGATTTCCAAAAGTTACTTTCCTAATAACTATATAGATGAGCATCTGGCCTGCACCCTCCGAAGTTTTACCCGCTTCTTACGTCTTGGGAACTGAAGGAGTTGGATTAGATCTGAGAAAATTATTGTAAATACAATTGTTTTGTTTTTGTCTTACATTACATTTGATCGCCAGACTTACCAAAAACTCATTACATAAAGCTAGTTTGTTAGAGTTCGCTTTAATGTATTTTCTATAGATTTTCAAGGAAATGAAAATACAGCTAGAAATTTATGATGGCAATTGATATTAGTAGATGATACCTAAGATATAGGTGAATTACTTTTCCATGATTATCTGTTAACTTCAAGCTTATTTAGCTGTCCAGTAGACGGCATAGAATCTGATGAAAAATTAAGAGTCTAATCACATGAAGGATGTGCATATTTCCAGCTGTCTTGCGATAAGGAATGTAATACTAACCTAATCCCCATTAATCTCATCTTTTCTTCCTGTGACTAGGTGACAGGAATTTACCTACAGCCACATCAATTCTTAATGTGCGTGTGTGTGTGTGTGTGTGTGTGTGTGTGTGTGTGTTACACTGTATAGCGACCGCTAAATTCATTTCAGTGTTTTGATTCTTACTCCGAAATTAAATTTGAACTTCTTACATTCGTAACTACATATTCAGCTTACAAATCCAGTTGTCTTTCACTGGAATATTTCTAAAATGCGAGATGTTGTGTTGATGTTGCATTGAAAATCAGATATTAAAATCATTAGTCACGCAAGTTTATGTAATTCTCAAAAGAATCAATCCATCTGATTATTTCAGTGTCTAACAACTTTCTATCGAAGGAAGTTCCACAAGTAATTGGTTGAGAAAAACATTTGCATCATCGAACACATGTTTGAAATTATCAATGATATATATTAACCGTAAAGAAATCTTTGTTGAAAGTTGCACTAGCAATTTTTGTACATTCTGATCGCTGGTGACAGCTCATAAAAGAGAATTTTTGTATACAGGAAAAGAATAACTTTGACCCATACATATCGTGTCACACGACGATCTAGCGTCCGTGTTTACCATACATTCTTAAAGGAAATATAAGATGTAAATGAAAAGAAAAAAATAATCATTTCACGATTTTGGTTTTGGACGAACCGTCATTATGTTGAGATATTTTGAAGAACAAGTAAAATGCTTGTGTAGGAAATATAGCTGCGAAACCCTCGATTATATATATCCATAAAGAATGGAAGTTTATGCTGTTAAAAACTTCCTTCTTGAAGATCTTACTCGAAAAGTGTAAAAGACCTTCAGAGGAAATTACAGAGACATGAGAGCAGGTGGGCTATGATCAGAGTAAATGCAAACACAGTGAAGACAGTCATCACAAAGTAACATAAAAATGTTTATCATAAAGTTATGTAGCGTGTCCATCTACTTCTTGCAGAGATACAGAACTCGAACTAATTTGACAGTATCATGTGCTGCTGTATATAAGAGACAGGAATGAAGTGCTGATACATATCTCCACTGAGAATTTAAAC
>JAUUDZ010065142.1:0-10173 GCA_032361705.1 Panulirus versicolor
ATCGTATACGCGTTTTCGCATCTTTATCATGCAGGTAGTTCTGCTGGTTGAAGAAGTAGGTGGGGAGTGCCTTTCACTTTGGTATCCTGTTTCTATCACTATTCTTAGGACATCACAACACGTAGCCCCCTTATGGACCATCAGGTCTCCTGTTATCCGTCTTTTCCAAACGATTCCTTAAACCTTTTCTAGTCACTTCCTTACGACCTCTTCCTGACATCTCCTGACCATCTCTTCGTGTCACCACAGTAAGAAATTAAACAGAACGACAGAAAAATCAGGCAATAATCCTAAAGTGAAGTGTCGTTCGAGGAAGATATTCAAACAAACGAAGAGTCGATACAATCCCCTCTGTTTCCTGTTGATATACCACAGTAAATATTCAATTCCACACATCACATTCATCTGAAAAGTAAAAACATTCACTTTCTTCACAAAAGCAGATGCTGTGATCGTGAATGCCAGTAGCATGCTGGGAGGCTACAGGTCCAGCTGCTGTAGCTGTAAGTGCCAGGAGACCTTAAGAGCAGTTCCTGTACTTGTGGGTGTCAGCATCCTTAACACTATGTATCTGCATGCAGTCACATGATAAATTGATCCAGTGTCGAAATACTTGTGACTTTGAAAATAGCTATGAAGAAGAGTAACAGATGAAACCAAGAGTTACAACACAAAATTCTGTGACCGATTTTAACTTATCGTTGTCGACTGACTTTTTTTTCCAGTCACAACTTCAAAGGACAGAAACTGCAATAGATATGCAGCCTCGTGCATGACTCTGAGTATTAAGCATGTCTGATGAGGCTGCATTCTTGAAATACAAAACAATCCTATAACTGTTACCTAATATAGCACTGTATGGTACATTTGTGTTCATTATACTCAAATGTTCACGAAAGAGACCCATTTCTAACACGAAAAAAGATGAATGATATAGATAATTTGGTCACCTAGTGGCTTGTCAACATAGCCTAGGCGTGGAAAGTGATATGTAGTGTAGCATAAATGAATATTTACGATGTTTCCAAGTTAAGCACATCTACAGCACTTGAGATCCCATCACTCACGGCCCACCAGGATATCTGCCAGCAAAATGTTGCTCAAAGAACTAAGAAAATTTTTGAGGAAGAAAATCTAGGAAACCTAGAGCCAAGCGTATGTGTCCTAATGACTAGACTACCAGCATTACAATTCAACGCATGTACAAAAAATTTTCTGGTGTACCTTTACAGTGTGAAACAACCTCTCCTGGAACGCATTCAAGCGTCATGGACCATAACCAACCATTCTCTTAGAACGTGTCAGATACCCTTCATACAATTTCACACAGCCTCATATGAAAACGCGCATAACCTCCTGAAACTCTATCTAAAAAGTTCACATTCCATATGATTCTGTTCAACCAAGGAAAGAGCCTCTTGACTGATAATGGAAGGAAGGACTTAAAGGTGAAGAGAAAAGTAATGGGAAAGAAATTTCAGTAAGAAGGCAAGAGCTGGGACTAACCCAAGCCTGCTTGTACTGGTGATCATCAGGATTATCCAAAGAGCGGTTCGTGCTCATTTCATACAACATAATAAATCACCCTACTGGGCCTTGCAGGACTGAGTTTTGAAGCACCGCACGCAACCTCCAGCAGCACAGTCCATAACTTTTAACACTATCAAACGACATCCGGGAACAAAACGACTACAACCTTATGAAAATCCGTCAGATAATTTCCTGCAACTCTCCTTGCTACTGCCCTGGAACACAATTTGCCAACATTATACAATATAGTTTACCTACCTTCCAGAACGTAGTCTACCAACCTTCTGAAGTAGTGTACCAAACTCCTGGAATACAGTCTACCAGCATCCTCAGGCACAATATATCAACCTCTTGCAACACTGCTAATCTTTTGGAATCCTGCTAGCCAACAGTTAAACACCATCCACCAGACAATCACCTGAAAGTCCCTCAACAAAACTCTTCAGGTACCATCAGCCTTCAACCAATGCAATCAGAAACTACACGATAATGATTAAATGTCAATTTCTTCAGGTGCTGTTGAAACAGCCTCTTAGAAGAGTCGTACACCAAGAGCACTTTTTAACTGTGTCCAAGAAGAAAGTCAAACTGCTACCATTTAGAACATAAGCACAGAAATCTGAAAAGTCTTTTGAAAAACAAACTTCCTATACCGGCATTAATGAAGCTTTCAAAACACTGTCTCACACCCTCCTGGTACGCCTCCAAGCCTCGTAAACATCGTTGGTCAATCTGGAAACCAGTCAACCAGCCTTGAGAAACAGGGTCAAACGCCGTCCCGGAGCATCATTAAACTGAATATTGTTCACCTTCAGTAAAGCTACAGAATCATAGTCGTCTTCTAACACCATCAGGTAACCTCTTGCAACATTATCAACCACCCTCTGGTACGCAGTCAGACTATTTCACCAAACACTGTCGAACAAGCCCCCTATAGTGCAGGGAAACATTGTCTTTCAGTAGCTTTCAGTAACTCTTGGAACACTCTCACATGACTTCCAGTAACATTCTAACAGACTCGTGCAACACCGTCAAACAGACTTCCAGAAGACTGAAGTAACTTCTTGAAAGACCATAGCACAGCCTTCAGAAGCGTCAATAGACTTTGTAGAGAGCTGTCAAACAACCGCTTAGGCGAAAGATTGAACAAGGAAGGCCGACCAGTGAAGAGCCGCGGCTTCCAGACCAAACTAGTGTTAAATGGCTACTAGTGCATGAATTTGCAACAAATGATGGGAACATTCTGTATGTCTAAAGGCGTACGCATTTTCGCGTATTGTTGGAGATTGGGTGGAGTGTATGCAAAGACTTCAACAGAGGCTGTGTAGAGGACGAAAAAGTGAAGGGTATGCACACAGTGTAGTGTTAAATAGTTTAAATGCTCTGATAGCAAGAAGCCTTGAGTATGTACATCCACTGAAGATAGCAATGAAAAGTGTGCAGGTAAATAGAATATACGTGAGCAAAAGGTCGTTTATCCCAAGTATGGCTGGGAACTAATGAGGGATGAAAATGTTAAAGGGTGGTCCGTCCATGTAACGTAAAAGTTCCGATACTGTATGCTTCAGCAGGGTATGTATGGGTTCATTATGCGTGGGGAGTGAGGGTCTGAAGAGACGTTTGAGGTCAGTATATTCATCATGGTAATGAAGTCCATATCTGTAAGTCAATACACAGTTGTAAAGATGGAATATTCTTAATACCAAACAGATTCAAGTAAGATCGGTCATGAATGTGGAGGGAAGGCTTTACCAACTGCGGTACTCGGAGAAACTGCTTTGAACTCCCACCACCTCCAAACTGTAAATCATAGGAGATGATGTCCCAGCGTTTTTGCTTCTCCAAGTTATCAGTATGTAAAGCACAGATGAGGGAAGTCCCAGGTACCTGATCGGAATGGCTCTCCATCCCTGAAGGAAAAAGACTAGCCAGAAGGGAGGCTCCAGGTACCCGAGTCGGAATGCCTACCACTCCTGGAAGAGAGAGGCCAGGCAGAAGACAATTATCCACATGATTTACTATTGTTACCTTCCCTATGAGAGCTGATGCACCGTAACCATAGCAATCGTCCATACCTGCAAGAAGAAAAGTACATTAATAATCACTTAGGGGAAGCGTGCTGATCAATGACATTAGTCACAGTAGATGTGAAGGAGCATGTTGAGATAATGTTGCGATAAGCACAGGGAGATTAGACACATGACACGAAAACGTGAGAGACTTAGTGAGGACATAATGTGAGGGGAAACACTTGGTACAGATTAATGTAAATAAGTGAGGTGGATACTGCGAGAGGATGTAGCGATGTAGCGAGGAAGAGGAAGGAAAAGTAGAAAGGGAACATGCTGCCCGGGTACTGTGAAGGTGATTAGTTCAGATGGTGGTGAAGGGAACATGAAGAGGAGACATAGATGAATGACGAGGTCTCTCCCACCAAACCCCCCACTTACAGAGGTGCCATTTCCAGCACCACCATCACTTACGTAATATGTCACACACACACACACACACACACACACACACACACACACACACACACACAAACAGTGGTTCCAGGAAGAGATCCAGGCAGTGATCCCTGACTCGTTCAAGATTTTGGACGGTCCACAGCACATGAGGCCTATTTCGTACAAGGAAGTGTGGGTGGAGTAGAATGTGAAGTGGCCTCTGAGTAGTATATCCGTTAGATATTCAGTTTGAAAGTGACAAATGTGGTGAATTCAAATAGTTCGGGAGTGGAGGTTTGCTAGATTGAAATAGAATGGAGGAGTGTTGCCAACTTGAATGAGTCAAGAGATTTTCTTTTTTACATTTGCCTCCTTTTAAAAAGACCCGATATCTGACAGAGCGAGTTCATAACACTTTGAAGTGAACAAGTACAACAAGTGTACGAAAGTACGCCTTGCTAAAGGGAAACGATGAAATCAAAAGGTAACACGTTAGCAGACGAACGAAAATCTAGATTCTCCTCAAGTTGTAAGATAACTTACTCTGGTAAGCTTCATTTCTGTTATTAATGTTACTTAGAGGGATAACTTAAGACCCCTAGCACCGCCTGAACCAAAAATGATCGGTATGGACTCATTTGCAGGAATATCAAAGCCAGTCAAAACCTGATCAGCAAAGAGACGCCAGAGAAAAGGGAAGAGGCTAGAAATGAAAACACCAGAGAACAAATGTTTTGTGATGTGGGAACTTGTGAAGGATCAAGATCAGAGGATAACACAACTGGAGCTAGAGTTGAAAGTAACTGAGGATGAGTTTCAAGAATGAATGAAGGAGCCATGAGACCAGAGAGGAACAGAAATACAGTTAAGCTGACGGGGTTCTGGAGATAAGAAGGCAGAAGAAGATGTAGTCAACATAAGGAGATGAAGTCGAATGTGTAAACTATGGATGCACTAGAAACTGTGCGATCAGGTGAAAAAGTTATTGACAATATAGGTCAAGGAAATGCAGGAGCATTACCACAAGCCTATCAGATAGAGGAAAGGACAAAAGCGCATACTCAATCCACTGAAATAGTATCGCAATCTAATTAAGTAGAGAAGAGGAATGACACGTGCATATAGACTGACGAAAGCAAGAGAGCTAATTCGGAAGCAGATCAACAGAAGAGTGAGGGAGAGGGACATAGATCTGGTATGACGCAGAGGTACACAGGAAACTAAGCTAAGTGGTCGAATGAATAATATGCTCTGTTAGAGATAGAACGTTCACTGAAATATATACGCTAGTTGGGGAAAGGTTGAGAAAAGTAAAGCAAATATGGAACCAGTGCTTGCTGGCTAAAGGACTCTGCATAAGAGGTTAGAGATACAGAGGCTGACACTTCTACACTGGTGGATCTACCTGAAAAGTGGATTGCAAAAAAATTTAGAAAGACTAGCAAAGCAGGAGACTGTTAGACGTAAATCGTTGATTATTTTTGATTTGAAAAAGAAAAATACACCAGAAAAGAAAGAAAAGGAAAAAAGGAGGAAGTGAGTATGGGTCGGCCAAAAGCGATTTCCGTGATAAAGAAAAGGGGAAGAATAGGAGATTATAAACGAGAGGTAAAGGGGTGACCTGTTATGGTTACGTTAGACTTGGAGTCGTGAAACCAGAAGTACCTGAAAATCTATAAATCATAAAGGAAGAGGGGAATTCACATAGGGAAAAAAGCAATGTAGTCAGAAGGAGAAATAGAAAAAAACTGGTGACGCCACAAGTAAAAGTAAGATGGAACAGTTCAGCTAAAACTGGAGAGAAAGAGGTAGAGTTAGATGGTAATGTCAGACTGATAATATGTATACAAATGTTGATATATTAATAGTGAGTGGTAAAGCCCTGGGATTCAGGGATCGTACAAAGGAGAGTGTACCTGGAATCGTGGAAACTAAATTTACCTGTTCTGTCCAGAGGGGTTGTATGATAGCAAGAAAAGAAAATGGAAAACTAGTAGGAGAATTAGGCCTCTTAACCTTAAGCACTATCGTCAATAATATAGAACGATTTTCCTGCCTTTGAGTCCAACAGATCCGGATGGGAAGAAAAAAGTTCCTATTGCAATTTATTGATACAAAAACTTTACGTGGACTTTCAGTTTCATTTCACGTTATTGAAATATGAAAATAAAGTAAACGTATATGGAAGTGGTTATTATAGAAAAAATGAAAAATCATATGGAAAAAATTATCAGTTTTATCAATGTAACACAAAAACTGTTCATTATAAGGACTTGATATCAGAGGTATCTATTTTCCAGACCACCGGCTTCCTTTTGAGAAACGGAGAGCTTCCCTGCATTACCGCGATTTGTAGGCCACTTACTTTATTATTCATAGGAATTTTTCACCCATACTATCACTATCTATGGATCTACCGGACAGAAACACCTCAAAATACAAAGAAATAGGAACACAGTGACGCACCTACCTTCGGCGAAGTCTGAACAAGAACTGAAGGTAAAGGGACACACGTGGTCATAAATATGTAAGAATCCCGTAGAACATATGAACTTCAAGAAGCGTCGGGCCTAAAAGAGACGCAAAGACAGAGTTCCTGGGTTAACAAAAGTGAACTTGAAGTTTCGAGAAATAGTTCATGATAGCCATTTAGACAACAGTAAATGGGAACACTAACTTTGATTAAGTGGAGTATAGCGGTGTTATCACATAATCCTTCAAAGAAATGTCACGAACCTGAACAAACATACAATGATATTGAAAGAACAATAATGATAGTACATGAAGAAGTGAAACGCACGCTTCTTGGAGATGGTAAAGTACTGGGGGATTTCAGTTATGAGTTGATGGACTGAAGGATTTGGATTCTCATGGTGACAGGGAGCCATGGAAACAAGATTGTAGAGTACATTTAGGAAAATGTCCCATACTAACATGTCACAGAGCACACTAGGATGAGAGGGATTGATCCAGCATCATTACTAGATCTTATCCGCACTCATACTAGCACTGACATTGAGGGCAATATATTACGATATACTAGTTGAGAGAAGTGATCGTGTAATGGTCATATGTGAATAAATGGTAAAGACATCTTTAAAAAGCAGAATTGACATCGGAAATATGGAGGAGATAAAATCGCAGAAGCTACACAAACTTCAACAAATCTTATGGTAACAGATTGGAAAACGGAATTCAGTAGACGGGAACAAGGATTTTGTGTTGAGAGGTTCTGTGAAATTTACGAGGAATGAATATTTGAATTGATGCCACAAAGGGAAGGAGCCTCGTGATGTGCAGTGGCAAATATACATAAGTCACTCCAGCCATCGAGCATTTGCAAGGTATAAGAGAGCACAAAACAAGTATAGCATAAGAAGAGTGGAACATAAAAACCTTGAAAAGAACAATGTGGACAAGTCCGTCGAAAATCCAAAACTTTCCCATAAATTTATCAAGAGACAGATGTTCGTTAAGGAACAGTAAATCAGGTTTTCACTGGGAAAAATTGTAGAGGATGATGTGAGGATATGTGTGGAACTGAATAACAAAATTAAAGAATATTGTCACAGTGGAAGACACTATAGCCCAACATCAGTGATATGGAATGGGAAGGGAACTTCAGAAGTCTTTGAAATATTTAGAAAAGATGTTTACAGAATGTAATAGTGCTTGACCCATATAAGGTTCATGGTCCTGATGAAATTTCTACATATATGGTAAAGATTTGTGCAGATACACCAGACAAACCACTTAGATCACTGTTCAAGATAACATTGAAGAGAGGTACAGTACCAGAATAAAAGAAGGTAACATCATACCTATATACAAGAAAGGAGACCGAGAACAGGCGCTAAACTACAGTCACGTCTCACTAACGAGTCTGGTGTGTAAGGTTCGGAAAAAGATTATTGAAAAGCAAGTGAATGATTTTTTGCGGAGAAATTCTTTTTTTAAATGAGAGATAGCATGATTGTAGAGAAAGGAAGCCATGTGTAACCACCCTCTTAGAGTTTTACGAGATTGAAGCAAGTCCTGGAAAAAAAGTGAAGGCTGGATGAATTGTCTGTATCAGAACTATCAAAAGGCCTTTGACACTGTACCATAGAGGAGGCTGATCATAAAGCTGAATCACCTAGGAGGAATAAGAGGGAAACTCCTGTGATAGATTGGAGATTATCTCGGCGGTAAGGAACAAAGAACCTATGTCAAAGGAACCTTTCCCAAACAGGTTGTGGAGACCAGTGCAATACCACAAGGTTCGGCTCTGGAACCATTCCTCCTCTTGGTCTATTAATGACTTGCCTGAACGTATGGAATCCTACCTGAATATCTTTGTAGATGATGCAAAAGTCATGAATGAAGTGAAAAGCTATAAGGACTGCATCAGCTTGCAAGGAGATCTAAACAGGCTCCAAAGGTGGTCCGAGTGGTGCTTGATGAAATTAATGCCATGCACAGTAATGAAGAAGGGATCAAAGCGAAAATGGCCTAAGTGTGATTATTATCTAGCAGGAAACAAGCTTCAGGTTTCTGTGTGTGAGACTGGCTTTGGGGTAGACATCGTCCCTAACATGATGCCACTGTCCAATATTAGGGAAGAGTCAATGGGACAAGCTGTCTCCTGGCAAATATCAAAACAGCTTTCAAGTGTATGGTTCGGGAAATATTTAGCAAACTATTCACATTCTAGAAAAAGCCAGAGTTAAGAGAGCTGAGCTACAGGGAAAGGCCGGAGGCTTTGAATTTACCCATCTTGGAAGACAGAAGCCTAAGGGGTCACCTAATTACAACTTTTAAGTTTTTAAAGAGATGGACGAAGTCAACAGAGGGCAATTCTTTGAGAGTTGTAGGGATAGAGCATCTGAAGGACATAATATAAAAATTAGGTAAGACACTCATAAATATGTAAGGAAATAAATCTAAAGTATAAAAGTGTTCAATGAAAGGAGGAGATTGTTTGAGGATATGGTGAATGCAGAGTCATACATAAGTTTGAAAAATTGTATGAAGAAAGAGTGCTCAAAAGATGGAGCTCCACGAGTGTAAAAGAGCTTGATTTCTTATCCATTTACTTCGAAGCTAATCTGATATTTGTCAGAAAACAGTTTGTCTCCGGCAACAGGTTCGGGACGAAAGTGTTTGGTTACCAATGAATGTCGGTTTGCGGCAGGAGTGCGTGATGCCTTCATGGTTGGTTAATTTGTTTGTGGATGTGATGGTTAGGGAGGTAAATGCAAGAGATTAGGAGAGAGGGGCAAGTATGCAGTCTGTTCTGGATGCGAGGGCTTGGGAAGTGAGTCAGTTGTTGTTCGATGACGATACAGCGCTGGTGGCTGATTCGGGTGAGAAACTGCAGAAGCTGGTGACTGAGTTTGTTAAAGTGTGTGAAAGAAGAGAAGCTGGTGACTGAGTTTGGTACAGTGTGTGAAAGAAGAGAAGCTGGAGACTGAGTTTGGTAAAGTGTGTGAAAGAAGAAAGGTGATATCAAATGTGAATAAGAGCCAGGTTATTAGGTACAGTAGGGTTGAGGGACAAGTCAACTGGGAAGTAAGTTTGAATGGAGAATAACTAAAGGGAGTGAAGTGTTTTAGATATCTGGGAGTGGATTTTGCAGCGGAAGGAAGCATGAAAACGGAAGTGAGTCACAGGGTGGGGAGGGGGCGAAAGTTTTGAAAGCGTTGAAAAATGAGTGGAAGGCGAGAACATTAACTCGGAAAGCAAAAATGGGTATGTTTGAAGGAATAGTGGTTCCAACAATATTATATTGTTTCGAGGCGCATGCTATAGATAGAATTTTGAGGAGGAGGGTGGATGTGTTGGAAATGAGATGTTTGGGGACAATATGTGGTGTGAGGTGGTAAGTAATGAAAGAATAAGAGATGTGTGGTAAAAAAAAGAGTGTGGTTGAGAGAGCAGAAGAGGGTGTTTTGAAATGGTTTGGTTTCATGGAGAGAATGAGTAAGGAAAGATTGACAAAAAAGATATATGTGTCAGAGGTGGAAGGCACGAGGAGAAGACAGAGACAAAATTGGGGTGGAAAGATGGAGTGAAAATGATTTTGAGCGATCGGGCCTGAACATGCAGGACGGTAACAGGCGTGCAAGGAATATAGTAAATTGGAACGATGTGTTATAATGGGATCGACGTTCTGGCAATGGATTGAACCAGGGTATGTGAAGGGTTTTTGGTAAAC
>JAUUDZ010065153.1:0-10173 GCA_032361705.1 Panulirus versicolor
AATATCATCCAAACCCACTGCCCTGCTGGATTTCATCTTCTGCAAAGCTTTCACTGCCTCTTCTCTCTTAACCAAACCATTCTCCCTGACCCTCTTGCTCTGCACACCACTCCGACCAAAACACACTACATCTGCCACTCTATCATCAAACACATTCAATAAACCTTCAAAATACTCACTCTATCTCCTTCTCACTTCATCACTACCTGTTACTACCTCCCCCAATACCCCCTTCAATGATGTTCCCATTTGTTCTCTTGTCTTACATGCGCTATTCACCTCCTTCCAAAACATCTTTTTATTCTCCCTACCTTCCAAAACATCTCTTTATTCTCCCTAAAGTTTCATGATACTCTCTCACCCCAGCTCTCATCTGGCCTCTTTTTCAACCCTTGCACCTTCCTTTTGACATCCTGCTGCTTTCTTTTATACACATCCCAGTCATTTGTACTCCTTCCTTGTAACTATCATCCAAATGCCTCTCTTTTCTCTTTCACTAATAACTTTACTTCTTCATCCCACAACTCACTACCCTTTCTGATCTGCCCAATTCCTACCTTTCTCATGCCACATGCATCTTTTGCACATGCCTTCACTGCTTCCCTAAATACATCCTATTACTTACCCACACCCCTCACATTATTTGCACTCACCTTTTGCCATTTTACTCAATCTCTCCTGGTAATTCCTCACACATCTCCTTTCCAAGCTCACTTACTCTCACCACTCTTTTCTCCCCATCATTCTCTCTTCTTTTTTGAAAACCTCTACAGATCTTAACCTTCACCTCCACAAGATTGTAATCAGACATCCCTCCAGCTGCCCATCACAGCACATTAACATCCAAAAGCCTCTCTTTTACACGTCTATCAATTAACACGGACTCCAATAATGCCCTTTGACCATCTTTCATACTCACATACATATACTTATGTATATCTCTCTATTTAAACCAGGTATTCCCAATCACCATATTCTAAAGGATGAGGCTTCCTGAGAGCAGAACACCCTCCCCTTACTTGCACATACAGGTGCATTACACTGTCTCAGTCACAACAGAATTCTCATAAGGTACTTACATTACAGCTTCCATCTTCCAGCGATGTAAGGTTCTGTGATAAGGAGTCAAATACATGGCCTTGAAAACTTCCTTGAGGGCAATAAAGTCTGGCATTTTATAAACTGGTCTGCAAATAAACACAAGTTAAAGTTGGCCATGCCTGTATATGTATTTGCATTTAATAATTTAGCCCCACACTTGATTGACATTATCCACATTAGCAAGGTAGTGCCAGAAACAGATAAAGAAAGGCCAAACCTGCTCACATCCAATCTCTAGCTGTCATGTGTTATGCAATGAAACTACAGCTCCCTATCCACATCCATGCTTCACATGCCCTGGTTCAGTCCACTGACAGCACATAAACCTCAGTATACCACATCATTCCACATCTTTCACCTTGCTCCATATTCATACCTTGATTGCTCACAAAAGTTTTTCAATCCACCCTTCCATCTTTGGTCTTCCTATTCTCCTTGTTAAAAATAATTATGCTATTTCTTTCTTTCATATCAGTTTGTTGTTCCCCATGTCTTCAAGGCAGCACCAGAAACAGACAAAGCCATGGCCTCATTCACTTTCATCCACTCCATAGCTGTCAAGTATAAGGTACTGATACTGTAGCCCCCTATCCACAACCAGGCCCCCAGACTTTTACATAGTTTCTCCTGACTGCTTCGTATGCCCTGTTTCAGCCTACCAAAAGCATGTTGTCTTATGTATATCAAATCATCCCAGTTCTCTCTATCCCTTCCAAGACTTACATCCTCCTGCATGTTCAGGCCCAGATTCATCATAGCATATTCCATTCCATACTTCCACCTCCTCCTTGGTTTCCCCCTTTTCCTTGTTCCTCCCAATGAAAGTAAGAAAAAGATGAACAGGATACTGAGGTGAAAGTACAAATAGAATACAACTGAAAAATGTGCAAAAGACTTTACATGCATCATCTTGATGAAATGCAAAAAAAATGCATATATGTATATAATATATGAGATAGTACACTTGCTTCTGTTTGAATTAACATTTGCAATTATCCATTCATACTGTAAGGGGAGGGAGCAAAATTTACACTTGTGGGAACCCAACTCTTAAATACTCTCAGGGAAGGAGTTTTACACTCTTGGGGTCCCATCTCTTGAACACTCTCTCCTATCATACCACCTCATGAATTTATGTATGCTGTCTGCATTAACCACATCCTCAGTCAATCTGTTTCACTCATCCATCACCCTCGTACCACAAAAGTATTTCTTTGCAAGTTTCTTAATTTCACATTGTGTCCTCCAGTTCCTCCATCCCTACATCTCTCAAAGTACTGTCCACTTTGTCATTTTCTTTTAAAAACTTAAAGGTTGTGGGTAAATTTAAAGTTTCCAGCCTTTCCCTGTAGCTCAGTTCTATTAACTGTGGCACAATCATTGCTGGCCCCCTCTGGCCCTTCTCTGTGAGTTTTTTTGCACTTTTTTTGTGGATAAAGTGACTAAACCTGAGAAGCACACTCCAGTTCTGGCCTCAAGCATGATATGAATGGCTTACTAAATATTTCTTTATCCTATCTACTCTATTTATCTATATCTCCAGTGCCTGTTCCCTGGCATGGTTCCAATGTAAAAGAATCTCCATAACTTGATATTTGCTATCAGACAGTCTATCTTCTTAGCTATTCTCCCTCACACAATATCTTGACACTTACTTCCTCCTAGGTAAAAATCATATTCTGGCTGTCTTTTGCTTTGTCCCATCCTCATTACTAATCATATCAAATCTATCTTCTGCTTTGTCCTATGCTCATTACTTTAGATTTGCCTGGGTTGAGTTTTATCAACCACATTTCATACCAACTCTTAAGTATGTTTAAGTCCCCTTGTAAGCTGATACAATCCTATTCGCTTTCCACTTCTCTCATGACTTGTGCATCACCTGCAAACATATGCAGGCAAGTCATTAAGGTAGTTCAAGAAGAGTAATGGTCCCAGAACCAAAGCCTGTGGTACTCTGCTGGTTAACTCAACTCATTTAGAAAAGGCTTCCCTGACATGCGTCCTTTGTTCCCTCCCACTAAGATAATCTATCCAACAAAGGAGTTTCCCCTTTATTCCTGTTTAAGTGATTCAGCTTCATGATACCCTCTTATGGGTACAATGTCAAATGCCTTCTGGCAGTTCCAATACAAGCACCAAACCTAACCTTCCCTATTGTCCAGGGATGAGCTCGCTCTCATAAAACTAAAAGGTTGGTTACATATGACCTCCTTTCCCTAAAACCATGTTGTCCCTCACTTAAGAAGTCTTCCATCTCCTAAAAGTCATCCATTTGATAGGTGATTATCTTTTCCAAGTCAAAAAGACCTGCTTGTATTTCTGAACCTCCTCCTAGTCTCCTTTTTTATAGGTAGGTGTGACATTTGGCCTTTTCTTGTCTTTTATCACTTTAACTTTTTCCAGAAACAGCTTGAATAATATTTCATGTAATGTTCACTTACATCTGCACATATCTTCAGCACATATGGAGAAATTTAATCCGAAACATGGGCCTTATGGAACTCAAAATCCTTTAGTATTGTTTATGTTTCCTCTAGATATTTCAATGTTTTCCAGTACCTCATTCCTATCCATCTCGCTGATGTTTGAGCTTTAGTGTTTTCAAAAGAAAACACTTTTCAACTCGTCATTCAATTCCTCACATATTCTTGCATTCTCCTTTCTCCCTTTCAACTCATCTCTGAATCCCTTAACCTGACTATCTGCTCTTTAAATATGCTTCCACAGGTGCTACTGGAATCTTCCTGCAAATGATTATACCACTAGTGAGAAGTAACCTTTAATGAGGCTGCATCATCACCTCATTGAATACCCTCTCACTCCAAATGAAATCCATTTTTCCCTACTCTTTCATGTGTGCCTAAAAAGTGCATAGTCCCCTTTAATACTCTCCCACAAAAAAGCCAACTTCTAAGAAAAGCAAGACAAGTTCATCTTCAATTGGCTCACTAGATCAGCATTCCCTCTGGTAGCTCAAGCAAATAATTACCAACAGAGGGCAAAAATTCACTCCTTGGTCCATTATCGGAAAATCTAAGTGTGACAAATGCAGCTTACAGCACAGAAATAGTAAAAAAAGTCTGATGCATAACCTAATGATCTAAAAGGTCAACTTCTTCAGATTCTTGATGTAATAAGTATGATGAGGCTAACATTTGGTACATCCTTCATATTCAGTCCAACAGCTGTGCTGAGCAAAATATTCTTCCTATTCACTTAGGTATACAGTCTCATGATAATAGTGCCTTCACACAATTGTCACTGATAAATTAAAAACTTTCTCATCAAGGGTCTTATTTCATTAGCCCTACATCCATAATAAATCAGTAAACAAAAACTACAGGTAATAAGTACATCCTAACAAGATAGTACAGGTCACAAAAGCATGTCTAGCAGGGTTCAGGCAATCACCTAAGGTCAACAGATCAAGAGACTGGAACCTTAACACAAACAGGGACTAGACCCAGTGACCAATCCCTGCAACAAGTCCAAGATATGGAGAAAGGAATCACTGTAGTAAACATGATATGGGTCCAGTAACTGATCCCAATAACAAGTAGAAGCCAATAGTAACTGATCCCAATAACAAGTAGAAGCCAATCAGCTCTGACATCAGATTCACACTAATGAGCCAGGAAACTGCTCGTGACCAGTTCCATCAACAAGTTAACAGTGGAACTGTTTCTGAAGGTGACAGTGCAGGTCACATAGACAGACCCAGCAAGAAGCAGATGACTGATCCTGCTGGGTAATGGACCTGAAAAGACACAGGTCTACACCACCATGTTTGTAATGACTAACAAACTATTAACCAAAAGTCAAATACAACCTTACATATACCTCTCCAGATAAGAAAAAAGATATCCATATAGATATGGGGGCTAGAACAATGGTTAAAAAGCAATGAATAAAAATCCTCTCCCCCTCCAAAAAAAAAAAAGTAAGCTGGCAACAACTCTCCACTCCCAAGAATACTGCACTAAACAAAGAATTCTAAAATATCATAAACAATGGTAATAATAATACTACTAATGCTACTACTACTGATAATAACACTAGATAGGTAACAACCTGCATATGAAAAAACCTCAGAGATAAAGCAAGAATTACCAAAGGATATATATCCATGATGAAGCAGAAGCACAAAAAACACATGTGTTGTCAGGCCCGGAAGCAAGCAGGTCATAAGGAAGTAGGTGCCAGATGATCTCACCTTAAGCAAAGGGAAGAAGGGGCTCTTACCATTACAGCTGTGGGCAGGCAGGACAGGGCAGTGGGGTAATAAAGGGGGATACACTATGACTCACAGCCACCCTTCCAGGGTGAATGTGACAGGGGGCATTCCCTGGGTAGGGGGAGTCCCAGTCTCAGCTTTCTCTTGCAGCGTAAGTGAATCAACCTTAATGCAGAGAAGAGAATTTTCCCATTGTTGAGTGCTACTAGGATGTGCAAGGCTATGGCCATGGCAGCTTGGAAAATTCATAATATTTGAGATGAACTCTTACTTCTCAAAGTGTTTCAATTTACATTAGTCATATAATTCTAACCAGCATTGAGAATGTCAATTATTTCCACAAGATTATATCATATATCTGTGAAACATGAAATAAAAAGTTTCTAGATGATAGTTTAAATTTCCTAAGAGTTTTGATACTCCCACTCAGCTTAAGCATTAGTAATATTTCATCAATTATTTTTGGAAAATTTGTACCAAATAAACATAGTATGAGTAACACATCATTAATTTAAAATTGAAACAATTCAAAGAAACAACTCATACAGCACTTTCAACTTTAGCACAGCCACATTTCCACAAACTTATACATCAGGAGAATTTGCCATTATTTAGGCGCTCTAAGGGAGTGGCAAGTGTGACTAAAGGCTGTGGCAACACATATGATTTATAATACTTTTGATAAACTTTTGATACTTACAAGGTTGTTATCTATACCAGCGACCGCCAACCATTTTTACTTGGTGGACCTGTTACCCATTAATTATGATTCTCATACACATACCTTTCATCCCATCCCCAATTGACCATTATATAAAAGTATACTAATAACTAGGTAATTTGGAGTTTGCTCTAACTTATTTGCCCAATACCTGTCAGTGTCTCCAATGTCATTCATATGTTTTCCTTACCAGCAATTTTTGGAAGTAAAATTATGCCTACTTTAATTCCTTTCATTCATGCTGCCCCAACAAATGTATCCCTGGCTCACAACCTATAATACTCATATCACTTAAAATTCATGCTAAAGGCATATGATTTACAAGGTTATAACTTTTATGTGTACAAATGAGAAATAATCCATACGAATATTTTCACTTTCCTTTGTATCAATAAACATTTCCTAAAACTGCTGACAATTTCTCTTGATTTATGCATGTGATATTATTCTATATAATTTATTATGAATATGCTTATTAGTATAAAAAGTAATGTATGTATATCACAATACATCGACTCATATATTCAATTTAATACAGATGTATTTTCAACTTTGCTGCTCTTCCACTCTTAGAAACCTGAACATCTACTTACGCATCATCTCTCCTTTCTGAGTGCTGTCATTTGATCCTCTTTCCCACTGACATTAAAACAGAGTGGCTGGGAACTGAAATCCTTATAATAAAGTCTAATCATTTATGAGAGATTACTTGAGCATCAAACAAATGTTATAAGAGTAGGCAGAGCAGGGTTTCAAAAAGTCCTTTCCAACTTAAATTTAGCCTATTTCTTGGCATTCAGAATTAAGGAACTGGCATACATAATTTTTCCATATGAGTAACTAAGGTACTGTACAAGTGTATATTATCCTAAGGAGATCAATTCCTGCAACTGAGGCAGAGAGCCTGGGTCATTAGACAAGTCACAAGCCAAGGCCAACTCGAATCTCATTACCACCTAGATACAGCTCTAACTAATAGGGTATGACCAAACACTACTGAACTTCACAACCAAGTATTCTACTGGACACAATTATTATTATTAAAACTTTTGGCAAGAATTCTTCAACATAATAATGATACAAGGCAACTCATCAATCAACCTTACACTACTGTGGATACAATTTTTATGAAAGATAGCTAGTTGTTGAAAGGGTAGAAACTTAATGAATATTAAATTCTTTAATCCACTACCATCTCAGTTAGGTTTCCTTTCCAACCCTGAGGATCTCACATTTTTCGAGTTGTAAAAAAATTCAATCAACTTAAAATATCAAAGATATTCATATCACAAAGATGAAAATAATTTCATGAGTGTATTCTGTCCACTATCATCACTGATATAATATGGAAAACTTTCGTAGGTGTTTCAGCACAACATTTTAAAAGGTGCATGAGAAAAGAGTGAACAACCAGCAAGTCACCACTATGCATCTATCATTCTCTATTTCATCTGAACCAAAAAACTGATTATTGATAATTGTAATATTTCAATATGTATGACAGTGTCTAAATATATTCAAGATCCAAAGACAGATCACCATTATTAAATAATTCAAGATCATCTCGTACCTGGTCCTTCAAATCTAACTAAAGCCCCCTCCCCCCAAAAAAAATATAATAATAAATAAATCCTACCTAGAATACTCCGAGAATGTGCTGTCTTTGGCATGGCTAAAGGCTGAATGAGAGGGGGAGAAATTATTGCACATTGCCCATCTAGGCCTGATGAGCAGCCTTGAAATGGAAGTGTGAAACTCATTGTGTACATTTACACCTAGAGTAATCACTTACCTCGTGTAAATTCACGTCTGGAGGAGTAAGGGGTTAAGATCATAAGCCATGGTGGCTGATCCAAAGGCAACAGTTTGTGGAAAGAATCGATATTGTTACTGAAGATGGATTTTCTATGTTGGGATCCAGCTACTTTGACAGGACAGGGCTGTAGGATGTGCACTTCAGCTTCTACTTATGGCAGATAGTTAATGTTTTCTATGTTTGATGGGAAAACATGGATATAGAATGTGGATAAGAATAGAAAAGATGTACTTCCACAGCATAAAATAAATGAATAAACAAATGTATATTAAAACCTTGTATCCTGCTACATGAGATAAGCATCATTAGCAAAGAGCTTCAGAAAAACAGTTTAAGGGGAGACTATGAGATAGGTACTTATCATTCATTGACGGATTTTAATAAAAACGACAAGACTAACCACCACAATATTGTGAAGCTGAGCACAACGTTTTTGATATGAATAACCTTTAAGAGATGCAAGCAAAATTTAAATAAAGAGAACAAAAACTCAAAGGTTAACTTCATTCAAAAATGCATTCAGCAAAAATTCAAAAGTATACATATATATGCAGCGCTGACAAATTTACGAAAACTGACCTAGCTCAAATAAAAAAAATACATTCTAATATGTTTATACCATCTGCATATGGTTTTCTACCCTTCTAATAAACGTTTTGTTTTGAATATGACCTTTGACCCTGTCCCTCAAAACCATATATAAAGACTTCTCTGTAGTATCTGAATTATAAGTCAGATCCAGATCCATTAACCAAGTCTTTAGATATTGCGAACAGAAGAATTTAAGAGTACTCTAGTATACAAGACATTGTTACCTTGACTTTTGACCTCTCCTAGTCAAATACATACACATATGTTTACATATGTATAAATATGTGCACAAGACCTAGCTAACTTGACTTCTGACCCCTGGTCTAGGAAACCTGATGAACTGTAGATCTTTTTGTGTAGTACACTGTATATGCATTACAAATCTGGTTCATTTCTAATCACAGCAAAATACCTTTAGTTCAGAAAGGTTGGGAATAAGCAGTTGTTGGACAAATGATTTTTTCTAAAGTATAGAAACTGAACATTTCCAAGAATTCTGAAGGTTTAGCAAACAGTTAAGGCCAGAATTGCAAGCTAATTTGATCAATAAAACATTGTTATCCAACTCATGGCACTCGTACTAATATAATCATCCATCTCGAAGAGAAAAAACTAAGAAAGGATCTAACTCCTTCCCTTATCATACTTGAGTAAAATCAAACTAAGCATTTGTTGAAACTGTAAGAAATACACTATAGGTTGTACCAATCTAAACATGAGCTCTGTGGTCTGGCAACTCCTATGGTTCGGCATGTTTTGAATCTGCCGCCATTAGTTTATAGACCTGCCACCAGGGTGGTGCTGTTAGCAGCACTAAGACACCAAAATCTGTTTACACTGCAGCCAAGCTGATTAACAGTCCTGTTACTTTCTTATATTCAATTTCTTATATTCAGTTTTTTGCTGAAAATAAAAGCCAGAAAAGGTTAAACTTTTGGAAAACTTTGAAAGATACAAGGAGTACAGAATTTGACAGTCCACTTGTCGTTTTAGCTCTAACGTAGTGAATGTGTAAGCATTTCTGGGGAGATGCTTATTGAGCAAGCTAAAGTCTTTCATTTAGAACTAAAGCTAGACTATGATTGTGAATATTCGCAAGGACGGTTGCACAAATTTAAAGTGAAGACATGGAATTTCAGCACATAGTGTATATGAAGAAAAGCGTAGTGCTGACAAGGAAGTTTGTAGTGTAAGGTTATAACAAAAGAATCGATAAAAACTCCAATACTTTATCAAACATCCAAAAGCAATATGTACAGGGCAAGAGAGAGTGTACAAGCTGGCTGCCTGGCTGGGACTGACACAAGGTGGGCTGGCTGCCTTGACAATAACAATAAAACAACAATAGTAACATGAGTTGACCAAAGCCAACGACCAACCTATGGTCATTCGTTACATTAACTACTCGTCACAAAGCTGCGACAAAGTTTGTAAATGAACTTGCATGATTAGTGGCAGTGAAAACTTAGCCCCAGAACAAGAGTATAATGCTAATGAATCTCCCTTGTATTGGCATCATATGCTACAAACAGCCCTTGCCAAAGATACTGAGGCATCTCCATCTGGGGATCTTTCTGATGTAAACTGATGTAACAATAAAAAACCTTGTTTGAAAGATTTAATGGTTGTATTTTATCCCTGGGGATAGGGGAGAAAGAATACTTCCCACGCATTCCTCACGTGTCGTAGAAGGCGACTAAAGGGGAC
>JAUUDZ010065164.1:0-10173 GCA_032361705.1 Panulirus versicolor
GTGTGAGCACCAGCAACCTGCCTCAATATGCTTCAGGCTATCTTGAGGTAAGGATGTTCTTTCTTACACTCTTTCAGGCTGCCACTTCATTCGAAAATTTCACCTCCAGGTGCTGTATTTCTTCCACTTGTGCTTCAAGATGATCAGCTCTTACCTTTCCAAGGAGAAAGCCCATATTCTTGCCTAGAAGCATGAAAATGTGGGGACATGTGACACTTCTGGTGCACTGGGGCTTCAGAATGCAAGATCAGGTGGCTGCTTCATGCAACACTTCATAAGTGCCTCACCTCATTCAGAAGATTAAGACCCTACAGACCCAAAACAGGAACCTTGCTAATTACACATCCAGACATTTGCAGATGATAATCAAGGCCAAAGGACAGACGATAAAGTACTAAAATGTCAGTGTGACATTACCTTTGAACATGTAAGGGTAGGAAGAGTTTTTTATGGACACTATATTTTCCCACAGTTCAATCACTCCCCTAAGATCACCCAAAAAATGCTTCATGCTTAACACCACTTAATTAATGTAACCACATCTATTTCCTCTAATGACCATCCACTTATTACAACCTACCTAGTAAGTCACCCCCAGATCTTTTCTACTGTTTTTTCAAGCATTCTCCAAGTATTTTCTAACCTTGAACAAATGTCATGGCTTCCCAGACTTCTCTCAGTTTCAAAATTATTTTTCCATGGTTTATACACATTCCCTGCCTTTTTGCCTTTGATTTTGTACTATCACCATATCTTCTACTTCCTCATTTTGCTACCCCTTCTGTGCTTCAACACTTCTTCAGTACATCCTTTCAGATACAAAATAAGTATCAAATTGAGGTTCAAAATCCTCATCTACCCTCATTTTATGGTTCCTTAGCATGCATATTTCTCGTCTTTTTCCACTGTAGGTAAATATTTACTGATAACTGCTGTCTAATCTCATAAATGTTTAACAAATATGCTTCTTATCTCCCTTAGACTGCCCTTTCCACTTCTTTATTCCATCATTCAACTACCTCACAATCTTAAACACCTGCATTTTCAAAACTGGCCTCGTATATTTCTAAAGTTTCATTCACTTTCCATGTATAAAATGAAGAAAGAAACTAAGCCTCCTGTTCAGTGCCTTGGTACAATGTTTTAAGCTTTAACCAATTAAATTTCTACTTCTCTATCACATCCATAGCATCTTCCTGCAATTCATGATCTGAAAAATCCCCCACAAAGTCTCATTTCTCTCAAATGTCAATTACCTGTACTCTTTATTCAAATGTCTACAATCATATAATTCAAGAAAGTGATATAACTTTCATTCATACCATAAAAAGAAAAATTATGAACTACCTGCTGCCTATGAAATGATCAGGTAGATCTTCTGTTCAAATAACTGTAGTCCAAAACCATCACAAACCTGAATGCCAGCCCATCTAGGATTCCTATTAAAATGGTACAAGTTTCTAAAGTTTCAATTTAAGGTGGTAGTGCTCTCTGCTCTTCAAATTAATTCAGATATTTCTGAGATTGAATACATGCAAATAACATCTAAAACCTGGAAAAATCCATCAAAAAGATTATTATTAATAAAAAAAATCAGCCACAGCACATTCCAAGGAATTCACACTAGAGACCTTCTGCCCGTATTACAGACACAAAATCTGCAAAAGTGTGGCAACCCATCCCCACTTGAATTTTTAAAACTACTTCTATCCTTAGCACTAAAGAGTTTAAGTATTTAGGTTGTACTTCAAGCAAGGATGGCAGAAAGGAGATCGAGCTATCTGTGGGTCAAAAACTGGGAAAATTGCTGTGGCTTTAGTGAAAGCAATAAAACTGAAAAAATGAGACCCACTAGACATGCAAGGCTTGTAACTCACAAGTGTATAATAAAGAAAAAGTTATCTTAACAAAAGGATGAACTGAGCAAGTAATAATGAGGTGAATATTCTGGATGGGCATGAAATTCAGAGAGAATTAACAGAACAACTAAGGCATGGGGAAATAAAACAAAACAACAATTAACATGAAGGAAAAAGGTTTCTTGAAGTGGAATGTATGTAGAAGGAGATGATGTGGATAAGATTATTAAAGGAACATATTAGAAAAATTTGACTGGAAACATACACAAATAAATACTAAAGGTACAGTACTATGAAAGACTGAAGGCAAGCAGTAGGTTCCAATGCTGGAATTTATCATAATGTCCATGAACCATGAGTTCTGAAGGATTTTTGGTCACTTCATCATGTTGTGTACTAAAAACTTCATATTTGATGCAGGCAAACAGATCACTGTGCTCACCTCATTACCAGGTTTACGCCAGCCTAACCCAGCAACAAAAGCAAGAGTCAATACTGCTATTGGTCCAGAGCTTTCCAACCCAACCTGAAACAAAAACTCTTTCTTATTTTTGTATATATTGAAAAGTTCAAACACCTAAAAATATCATAGATTTTTCATTTAGAGTACACCCATCCCTTCCTGTATGGAATACAGTAGATGCAGTCTTAAAAAGACCAAATTTCAATTAAGCAAAACTTATTTTTCCCTTGACCCTCATTATATAATTGGAGATGCATTCCCACAGAAAACTTTTTGGCCCCAAGTCAAAGTAACACCACATTTATAAATGCAAACCATTCTCAAATATCTAATATGCAAGCACAGTTCCAGTGGAAAAGTACCCTTTACTCTAGTTATATTACTGCAAGATGGACTTTTCCTAATGAAAAATGAAAGTATTGTTTAAAGCACACAGCATGAAAGCAGTAACAATGAAATGCACATTACACCTCTATTGATGACACAAAATTATGATAAATGCAGTTCCTAAGATTATTTTTTTAAAATAGTCCTCTATACAAACATACAGCATGAAAAAATATATATATCATTCATGACTGTGCAAACAGAAAGGGCATGAAACAAACAGTACCTTATGACTTCCAAACATGCCTAGAGCACCAAGGCTGAAGATGACAATAAATTTGTAAGTGGCCCGATTCTCCTTTTCTTTATGGGGCAGGAACCAGCACAAAATGCCGAAGACAATGCCATATACTATACCCACAAGTATCTCAACTGGACCTTTAAGTACTGTCCAGACTAGTGAACCTGTAAAAAAAGTGTTAATTATGAGGAACTTATTTCTATAACTTTACAGATGCCTCATTTTCTTCCCTCTGTTCATAATTAAGGCCCCAGGTATGGAAAAGAGTTCTCATCTAGGGAAAGCCTTGGATGACAAAAAAAAGAGGTCAAAAGAAAGGCAAATGAATAAACAGTCTGAAATCCAGAGGGTTTGAAAAATAGTGAAAATATTAAGCGAAATGTAAAGGTAGAGAAGTGTATAATGTATGTCAAAAATACAAATCATATCTAACCCAACAACATAGTTCTAACCCTTACAAAAGACCATACTTGTATGATTTTCCTGGGAAGGACTGTATTTATACTTATATGAGTTGCCTCTTCTCACTCTCATCTAAAATGGTAGGGGAGCTTTATCAGTATGAAGAGTGCTTTATCTCATAAGCAAGTAAAGCTAACACTGTCAGTTACCCATTTAACAGAAGGGAGTATTACGTCTGGTCTTGTGGGGGCTTTATCCGTCCTTGTATGGGCTGCCCTCTCCCGTGATCATTCATATTGGAGTGCACACCTTGTCAGCACATAGAGATGCTGCATGTCACAAGTAATTATCAATAGCACCAAGAACCCTCATGTTAGTTACCCATAAACCAATGGAGTAAGGTGTGAACTTGGCATGTGCACCATTTCTAAAAGTATGTACAGCAATAAATATTGTTAATCTAACTTTCCTTCTATTCTATCTTTCTTGATATTTCCTACTAGCTGATGACTAAAACGTTTTTTAATTAAACTCAGTTCTAGAAATCCATTTCAATTTTCAGGGCTCAGTACTTTGCAGGACAATGTGACAAAAATAAAAACTGGTGCTCCTAATAATGACAATAAACAGTAAGTAATCTACCCCACTTATAATTTTTCCAGTGTTGTGTTCTGGTGCCAGGCTAGGCATTAAGTCATTCCCCAATTCCCATTCATGTATAGAATCCCAATATCCCAACCTTTTAAGTTTTTCTCTTAAAAATAAAAGTATAGTTTATTTATAGCTAAAGTCCTTTCAGACCCTTTTATCTAACCAACCTAATGACTACTCAATGAACTCTTCTCAAAAATTCAGCCCCCTACATCAAATTAACTCAAGTTATAATATCTGCTCATAAAAATCAAGTACTAAATATCTATGTGAAAGTACCTAAAATCCTCTCTTACAATTTCTCTGGTCATTTATAAGAACAAAGAGAATTTCAAAAACAATTCTTAATTTGTCACAGAATCATGCAACAGCTAACCTTTGGCAAATGTTACCCCCATCATAACACTAAAGCCAGTGATAGCAAGGACATCATCTATGCTAGCTGCTGCAATAACCAATGTTGGAATTCCTTGGTCCACACCATAACCATCTTCACCAAGTTTTAATAAGCCTGGTACCACCACTGCAGGTGACACAGCTGCAACAATAAACCTGCAATAAAAGTAGAGTTACTAAGATGACAGTAAACTTAAGAGCTATCAAATGTTAGTCTTAAGTAAAAAAATCATTTTTTTTTTTTCATACTATACGCCATTTCCCGCATTAGCGAGGTAGCGATAAGAACAGAGGACTGAGCCTTTGAGGGAAATCCTCACTTGGCCCCCTTCTCTGTTCCTTCTTTTGGAAAATTATAAACGAGAGGGGAGGATTTCCATCCACCCGCTCCCTCCCCTTTCAGTTGCCTTCTACGACACGCAGGGAATACGTGGGAAGTATTCTTTCTCCCCTATCCCCAGGGATAACAATTACAATGTATTCACTTAAATTCTTACGTCCACCCAAAATCCTCAAGTGATGACTTCCATTACTATTGGCCAAAATACTGCCACTCCACTAGTTTATTCCCAGATCAGTTCACCATTTTATATGGTAGGTAGATAAAACTGGTCCATTAAACAAATAGTCAACGTAACACTTGCGCACCATCTTACTGACAATTTTATCCCCCCCCAACACGAGGGCAAGTTGCGACATTCTGATACAGAAGGGGACATGCTACTTTCTTCAGGCTTTTTGATAAAAAAAAATGTTCTATATGAAACCAGGTCTATTCTCTGTAAATTTGGCTGCTCTTATACATGAAAATGAAAATATTTTTGGCAATGGGAGGTCCATTTCATTTTCAATACAAAGAACTCTTCTTTCAAAGAACAGAGAAAGAACAAACATCTAATAAAAATGGGACATTTTCATGCTTTATATTGGTGAAATCAGATTTGACAAGTAATATCAAGGCAGATAAATTTAAAGAATATTTTTCCAAACTTGTTCACAATTCAGTTTTTGACATTACTTTTTTTCTTATATAATTCCCGTGGCATTTCGGTGGTTTAAGAGTTTTGCTATCATGCATACTCTGGCTGTAAGCGATTTCAAAGAAAAACTCCATCCCCATTGTAGTTTTGTAATGGAACAATACAATAATTAAATCTTTGAGGTATTATACCAATACAATAAAACTAATATTTTTTACCTTTTGGTGAAATGCTATATGCATGTGGGAGTTGCTTTCCAAGAGAGTGCATTGTATTATAATTAAAGAGTTTGGTGCTAGTGAAGACCACCTGCGACGGGCAAATAGGGTGGAGGAATACTGGGAGAGAAATAGTGAAAGGATGCGTGGTATGATGTATGCAAGGCTAAGGATAACTGGAGACATGTCATGCCCACCCTACTGATGGGAGTTCCCGGAAAGAATGTGCAAGGCCGAGGATAAGTGAAGACTTTGGCCATGGCCATCCCTTAATGCGAGTTCACAGAAGGAACAGACATCAGATATACAAGATATCAACAAAAGCTTGGCATCTCAATCTCTGCGCTTCCTGTGGGTTTAATTGGATTTAACCTCCATAGTACCATTAGGGTTGTCTTAACTTTTATAACAGTACTTCCCAAAACTTTGGAATTTTTACAAAGGGATCAGACATTTACCACATGTACTGAGAGTATTTACTATGACAACAACTGTTCACAAAATGGCAAATGTCAGGTTTGAACCAGTGAAATAACTTAAATTCACTGAACACTTTACAAACTGTTTTAAAAGTGAATATTACTCTATAACGAAAAAAAGTGAATATTAGTCTATAATGAAGGTGCACAGCACCTTCCACTATGTCTGGAGAGAACTAACTCATGCATTTAAGGCATGTGCTCCAAGAGTTGCCACGTACTCCATTAAAGCTGGAGTACAATCAGGCTTCAAGGACTCACCAGAATTCCATATTAATAGGAATTCCATTTCATATTAATTATTTACGTATGAGTGACATGATAAGTCACATAAGATGCCAATTGGATGAGACTACGTACTACCGAGTCACTTCATGATGCGCGAAGGCGTTAATCTCTCTAAACACGATAGATTATTGTTCATAACACCAGAACTTCCAAGGGCAAGGAGAGCCTTGCAATTATTTGTTTACAATTTATTGGGGTCTCTTGGCACCACGGCCAAATCCACAACGCTGAAAAGAAAAAACAAACAATAAGTTTCCAATCAAAAATAATAGTTAATTAAGGTAAGCATCATTTTAGTAAGTAATCATAACCCTATAAAAGATGAGTATTTGGAAAACCCTTTAGTACATAAAAGAATGAAACCAATATTCTCAACTGCCAACAGCAAGTCAATCATGTTGATCATTTTCATGAATTCAAGTCAAGCTCCTTCCAAGTATAAAGTATGTAAAACAAATTATCTAGTAGGAATACCTTTCACAATATTCAATCTCTCAATAGGCTTCCATATCTATGATGCATGATATGCATAAATTCTGAAGGGTAACAACCCAATTATCTGGTGTACTAGAATGAAAGGACATCTGCACTAAAACATCACTGATTATCCACAGCATTCTAAGTAGAGTCATTTCAGAGACTACCGTTTCCATTCACACTCCTAACCATATATCCAAAAGACCTATATTACACACTACAAAGAATAAGCCAAAGCATCTGACAGCAACAATTGCAATAAGAAGTCTCAGTTTTCTCGACACATAACTGGAACAAACATTTCAGTATTCATCCACAAATTATAAGCTTTGTCAGCTTAAAATACTCAATAACTTAACAGTATCTGTATCTGACAACTGCTTCAACTTACAAACTCCATGGTAGATGAACCTGCACCTGCATCACCAGTTTTGTCAACACCAGAAGGCGCTCTTCTGTAAGCATCACGGGAACCTTCACTACGTGGTCCTTCTGGACGTTGTTGCATTGGCCTTGGTCGACCCTCAGGACGAGTAGGTTTCTTAAGAGTTGCTGGCACAATCTAAAAAAATGATAACTGTTAGGTGACAAAAATCAAGTATAATACAAACTACTGTACCAAACTCAGTGTTCCTCTTTCTTGAGTATGATACATGAAGCTTACAAAGCTAGTTTTATTTTGAGTCATGTTTTAAATCTGTAAATACATCTTTCTAAATCTGCAGGGGTGATTTTTACTGCATGTTACAGAAATTCCACTACAGAATGTGAAGCCGATTACGTAATCACTGTGTGATCTAATGACACTTAAGCTATTCTATATAAATATTGAAGTAACTAGTAGCACTCCAGCAGGGTAATAATTTTCTCTCAATATTCAAACTAATAAACCTGCTGCCATTCTTGGTTCACACAGTACGAAAGTTAATTTATAACATTTATAATTGGCAACGGGATAATTTTCCCCAATATTCAGAGTGCAAAACATCACTACACACACATTGCAGGTGATTCTGACTTTGCCATAACTAATTTGATGCATGGTACTTGCTTCAACTTGGCCACAGCTAATTTGATATAATGCACTTGATTTAATTAAAACTTTGTTGTAGTTTCCATGGCATATGTTTCATGCTTTGATGGGAGACCCAGCTTCACCTTGGACCACTCACCCTCCTTTCTACAGAATCAAACATGCCTTACTCATAAGAACTCCCCACCTCGAAACAATAACAAGGAAGAAAGGAACATGTTTTGGGAGAAGCAATATGTTAACTGTTTTAATTCAGGGGGATAGATGGAGGATTTGAATGCAAGAGTGGGTAATGTGGCATGGGGTACCCAGTATCATAAATAAGAATGGCGAACAGTTTGAGCAGCTGTGCTGAAAAACGACTGGTGACTGGAAATATCTTATTTAAAATGAGGGGCATATACAAATATATATGGGAATAGGAATTTCTTACACCCAGATTTAAAGGGCATCCTCCATCTTCACATGTCAAGATCCTAAGAAGCATTACCATCTTTGAAATACATGGCTGACAAGTCTTTTCTGATAAGATTTTCTTTTCTTTTTCATGGAGCAGATGCTGCTCTCAACTGGTTTAGCACTACACCTACGATAAAGTTTGCTCCTCTCAACTGCTTTAGCACTACACCTACGATGAAGAAAATTCAGTACTTTTTAACTTTTCTTCCAAAGTAGGAATGGCATCATGATAGCCCGTTATAATAAAAAATTGGAGTATTTCCGGTACTTGAGCTACACAAAGATTGTTACATGAACTCGCACTATATCCAAAGACTACTGTACCTATCTTACCATTCTTCTCAGTCTTGGATGCATACAAACATTCAGGTTGAGCGTTCAAGAAGGATGAGCACTCACATGGATCCTTCTGTTCTAACTTTTAGAAAGTATACAGGAGGGGGTTGTCACCTTCTAAGGCATGCAGAACGTATGTGGGAAGTGTTCTTTCTCTAATTCAAATGTTCACTTTTGGTAATTGTAATCAAGCCTATCAACAACATAATCTCCCCCTTCTTAATACATTCATCTGCAATCCCATTCACTCTATCCACTTTGCTGCACTAATCATATGCAATGCTTTCACCACCTCTTCTATCTATATCTCCGATACCTGTTCCCAACTGGAACTCCCTTAAGGGGTGGCCACAGTAATAAAATCTCCTTAACTCTTGAACTCAGTGGCACTTCTATTCCTTTTGTCCCTAATAATTGACAGGTCACTGGAAGAAGGCAACTCTAACAGTCTTTGCTGATGATCCTACTTAATTTTCCGATCAAATGCTTCTACCTAATGCTCCTGCCTATGTTCCTACCAACTACTTTAATCTAATGCTCTCGCCTAAATGTTCCTAACTACTACTTTAATATACAGCTCCACTACTTTGCCCAAAGGCAGGGCTAGCACATAGTGCTCACACAGGAAAATCTGGAGTTAAAAAGAATGTTTTCAAGTATTAAGTTTATGAACAAAATGCCAATAGTCCACATTTGGGTGAAGTAAAAACAAAATACAGCTACCTGGGTCAGAGGACTCCAACCTGACAACTGAAGTGCTGGCACTTGATACACAAGCAGGTAACACTGCTAACATACCTCCCTGATTGTTGGCTGTCTACTAACTACTACCTACTAACCTCCCTTTTCATCAAATAAACTTTTGTGACTTACTTCTCATACTTCCTTGCCCATGATATCCTACACATGCCATCCTACAACTGAACAGATTTAACAACTTCAAAATATTCACCGCTTTCCTATTCACAATTCTGCTTGTAACCATGTACACATTTGCCCCACCGCATCATCACTATTTTGCCGATTACCACTACATTTTGTACCGCCTTACACGATGTTCCCATTTTCCTAACACAAATATTCTACCAAATCATTTTCTTACTCTCCCTTAAGTCTAATGATACTTGCTCACCACAACTCTGATTTGCCTCCTTTCACAGTTGCTGCATCTTCCTCAGGCCATCCTGCCACTCTCTTTTACATAACCTTCATATTATTTGCACTCCCTTTATAAAAGTGCTCATACAGCTCTCTTTTTCACTACCAACTTAACTGCCTCATCACACCTCAAAAAACTGGATTTATTTTACTGTATGGCAAACAGACAAATGTTTAGCACCATAGAAAAAAATTCTGGACATGAGGTATTTTGTTTTCTGGAAGTTCTTTTACTTTACATGTAAAAATCACTTTTACATTTCAACAGTTAGTGATCCTATACTGTACTTTACAAAGTTTGTTTTATGCATCTGTACAATTGTTTGGCGTGTGGGGGGGGGGGGGG